>JAVJAQ010002561.1:0-19363 GCA_032362365.1 Zygogramma bicolorata | reverse complement strand
CATTCGTCAGGAAGCCGAAACGTTACATTGGTGAAAATTATTCACCGAAATTAAACCAAAAAAACGTTCATGACTCAAACGCTACCAACATGCATATCCTGGCGCGGCGTTCTCGTTCGAGCATAACCTGAAAAATATTCTTTCCTCCGGACGATGCGACACACACACAAGGGCCGCGGAGAGGGCCGGCCAGTTCCGGTCGAGATTGGACACGACCATTGAGAAGAACCGGCCACTGTGACGGAGCTTCCGGCGTGCACCGCTCTCGACAGGTATATACCTTTCTCTTCTCGTCTTCGAATGCACCGGTTGTGTGCGAGTTACTCTGCGATTGTATTGTCCGGTGCATTACTTGGGCGTGCGATCCGGGGAGAGCAAGCAACAAGTACAGGGTGGATGTAGTTTGTTGGATTGATGAATCGTACAAGAATGGACATGATGGCAATTTCGACCATATCATATGTTGATATGGATGATCCATTTTTTTTACCAGCGAAGAAACCCTGTATCGTGTGTGATATTTATATCATATTGCAATTGATTTCGCAGAATTATCAAACCTCAATCGAACGTTATTGAACATGACTAACTTTTATAATCGGCTCTAGATTTAGGTAGGGTGTCAAAAATTTTCTTTCTTCACTTCAATCTTTTTTGTCTCACCGAAAAGTTTGAAAATTTGGAAAGGGAGGGGTGGAGGTAGTTGCCCCTTCATAAATTCGCGCTCGACCCAATATAAATAATCCTTGATTAACCCTGATATAATGGCATGAAGTAATGGGTTTTATTGGAATAAATGGATATGATGTTCATCATCGAGAGTTTAATTGAAAATAGTTTCTTGGGTAGAAGTTTTTATCCAGTTATTGTAAAATCGGTTTGGTCCTATTAACGTATTTTGAGCCGCTGGACATGAACTCGAATTGAAAAGGTGGTACTCTCCGTTTGTTCGGAAGTTATATCCGTTCAAAGTTCGGAAAAGGGAATAATCTGCCTTCTTTTTTGCAAAATATGACTATCGGTACACACACTATCCACCAGAGCGTTTCGGATATTTCCACTCAAGGTTTAATTTGAAAAATATTTATAATTAGGACAAATGTGTTGAAAAGGTCGGTATAGGTGTAAATGGCCCTTGACTGATGAAAACGTGTATGTACCGATCGTTTTTTCGGTGCAAAGTATAATGCAGGATATACCTTTTTTCCAAAATTTAAACTTTATTTATATATATTGGATCGACAATCACTCATTTTTTTTAATGTTCATTTTTGTTGCAGAGTCGGTGTTTCATTTTCGTAATACAAAATTCTACCCACAAAGCTAACTTTGCAAGTAATTTCGACAAGTTGCTCATGTAATTCAATATTTTGAAATAATTTGATTATTTTGATTCAATTCCACTACGAGAAAAAATCAGAAAAAGTATCAGTGAAAGTGAAATTGAATCACGGAGAAAACACACATATATTATATCATTAACACGTTGATTGAAGAACGCATAATGTAAATATATGTGGGTTTCATAAAGAGTTAAATCTACCTCATATTTCCGAATGATTCAATCGAATTATGAAAAGTGAGGAAATATTTGGGAAACTCAATGGGATGATCGCATCATCAAAAAGTTTGAGAGTAAGATAAGAAAGTATATAACTTTAACCCACTAATGATATACGAAATATTTCAAATTGACTTTCTGCCATGAACATAATTTTGAAAAATTCAATAAATCTCTCATGGAATGTCACGAATGTTACATCATTGTAGACGAATCTTCTACATAATTCTGGTAGGTACCTTATATTCCAACCGAAGTCGGGCTAGGAATTCTAGTTTGGAATGTCGATTTTGGGAATAAGTCAGCTGATCACTGCCGATAAGTTGCATGTTTCAACATGTGAAGAGTAAGGATTGTTTGTGTATGCCTCTTTATTTTCATTCAATGAATACCTATCAATGGAAAAGTAAGCATTTTGCCTCCATGATTATGCATTGAAGAAAGTTGAACATGTTCTAACATGATGAGCGATTGAGGACTCAAAAACTATGCCACTGTATTGTCCTAGGTCCGTTTCAGTGAAACGCAAAAATAAATATTATTTATGACTACTATTGCAATCATCATAAACAAGTTTTATTATCACAAACACTTCTGACACATGACGTACGACACCGTAAATTCAATCTTGCCCAGTCGATTGAGTTTGATTAGGTGGGTAGGTATTTGCAATCGAAAGTTTCGACACACAGCAAATTATCTCAGCCCAGCGGTGACACTTGACCGCAAGCTGTGGAATTCTAAAACATTACGGAAATCTGTAACTGCGTTCGAGTTTGATTTGCGGTGCAAAACTTGTGATACAATCAGTCTGTACTCCGAAAAAAGGGAAAACAGGGTCAGGATGAAAAATCGATGAATGATCGTACATGTGATTTATGGCCTGGTCTTTTTTTCTGAGGGAATGAAGAAAGTGATCGTAAATTGTTGGCAAGCAAATATTAGTTCAAATTTTCACTTGGAAGTTGTTTCGTTATTTTCTAATACATCGTGCGAATGTCTGAATTTCTGAACAAGGAAATCAAATATTTCTCAAAGCTTGACAAGTAACAAAGAGTTCTACTTCTTTCCCAGACATATTCCGTATTTCAACTTATAAATTAACTGACTTATGGCAGTTACGTACCGTACTTTTTATTGATCGAGATATTGAATGAGAGTGCTAATTCGCCTTCGTTCTAAAGACTTGCATATATTTTTTGTGAGAATTTGATGTTTGTCGTGTCAAAATGCTGCACTGCAGGGTTGATTGGGATAATATGAATCAACTCATGACAGAACAGAAGAAAAAAAATTACGTGGCTCTTCATATTTTATGGAACGTTGATAGAGAGATGGATACTTGTTCACCTTCTCAAATAACATTCAAACAAATGGGAGTGTTCGCTAATATTTTGATGTGAAATCTTTTCCATAAGTTTCCGTAAGTGCTTTTCTATTCCATTCCGTAATCCTTGTTTCAGTCATCCTCAACTCAGTAATCAACCTACACAAGTAAACAACCCATTCCAGGCCTCGTTTCAGTCATTTTCATCTTACAAAACTTTGTAGAATCGATACTTCTTCATTCAGTGTTTGTGTGAACAACGTTTTGCATTGAAATTCGAATAAATTATGTTTGTGAAATAATCAATAAAATGATTCATGAATAATTGTTGTAGATATAAATGATTCCGTATTCGATATAGTATATATAGTATAGTAGAATTCGCGTTCATAAAATATCAACTGATACCTACAAAAGCTATGTGAAGCGAATGAAAGTTTTGTCGTACGACATTTCCAATCGTTTGTTGGCCGCTATCAAACGGCAATGAATGCAATTCTCAACGCTATCCTGATAAGTAGATGGAGGAGGTGTTGGTCTGTCGGATTACAACGACTATATTTCACTTAACTGGGCAATTCGTTAAAGAAAACAATAAAGTAACTTTCACGTATAATTTATTGTATATTGTTTCGGATTCAATTACGAACTAACCTCAAATCCGTTTCGAGTCTAATTGATTATCCCTCGTCTTTTGGGTTTATGGCGTTGCAATATGGGATTGACAATTTGATCACGATTACGAGATGAAAAATGTAATCGTGAAAGATTTTCAAAAATACAATTGCAGAAATATATGTGAGTGGTCGAGTTCATTTTATTACCGGATATAGATCAGAACTGGATACCTATTGTGCCCAATTTTGCTTTTAGGGCTACATAATGATATGAAATAGCCAAAATTTTGCAGTGTCCTTTTTTTCAGTGATATGAAAAGTAACCAGCATGACAGTCTTGAAGGAGGTATAAACCTTCCATTGCATTTGAAGTTGAGATCAGAAGCTGAACTGTGTTATCGATAGGACCCACACACTGATAACACTTCTGGCCCACCGAAGTGTCCACGCAAAGATAGTGCGTGGTATATAGCCACCATCTAATGTTTATGTTCATGCAGTGTTACATTACAGTTTTCGTAAGGAAAATTTTCCTTATCTAGTAGTAAGCCTGACTGTTCATACAAATAGTCAGAAGCATATCTTCAGTTCTTGGAAAACATCAGTTTAGGAAAACATATGTGACTTGTTCTTGTCATCAGTCTGTGAGATATGTAACTTTTTACAGGACTTTTTTTATTTGGGATTCAGCATATCATTCAGAGTTTCCTAGAATGAGTTAGTCTGATGTTCTTATTTCAGACGTTCATTTAAAACAATTCCGAGTAGCAATAGTCAAAGCTTGTCTCTGATGATTCCGAATGTGAAAAACGCGAAAAATGAAAGAAAGCCGGAAAGTTATTCCTCAAACTTCATTTTCTTCACAAAAATACCCAAGTTCCTGAAAAAATTTTCAACTGATAAGTAAACTGATTTAGTCAGTACATAAAAGTGAATAGATATCCAATTTTTCATTTTCTTCATACTGTTCGAAGTATTTTATATCTGAGTTTTTCTGTTTGTTTGTTGTTTTTTCCTATTCTACTCAATATTCCATTTTACTATTACATTGTGGATACGTATTTTTTTTTGAATAAACATGGATGAATACATACAAAATTTCAATGTTACACAGGTGGACACAAGAGTGGTTGATTCTATAAAAGAATGTGATGAGTACATCAGAAGAAGAGAAAATAATAGTATAAATATTTTTCACAATAATATTTGTGTCAAGTATAAAAAAATAACTAACGAAATGCAAGTTATGTTAGAAGCTTTCGAAACTAAGTTTGATATCATTGTATTATTAAAGTCATGGAAAATACAAAACCCTGAGATATTCGCTATTCCTCGTTTTGAAATTATTTATTCGAAGGGGGCCTGAACAGGGCAGATGGTGTAGTTGTTTACACATGGAGAGATTTCCTCGTAAACTCTAGTATTGTTACGATATTTCCTTGGGTTCGTTGATTTAAACTCCAAACAACACTAAACTACTTTTATTACAACTCTTTATCACAACACAATACAATCTCTTGAATTGCCCCACTAACTTTCCAACGCTCGGTACTAAAACTTTCTGTAATAGAAATTCTCTACCTCGACTTCTGCACTTAGCAATACCGAAGATCTCTTCACTGAGCTCTACTAAGCTAGAAACTCCGATAACTATCTCCGAATAACTATTTCAATAACTCTCTCTGCGAATAAAATCTCTCTCTCTGAATAACTATACTAATAACTCTGCTTTGCGAATAAACTCTGCTTCGCGGTGTCTCCCGTATTTATACCCGCTCACACTCATGGAGAATCTTCCAGAAAAATCCCGATGATCGAACATTCCAAGAGTTCCTCAGGCAAATGACGTTCTCTCTTCGACCCCTCATATTATTTTGCGTTTGTGAGCAACAGGGTCGGCGCTAGGAAATTTCGTAACAGTAAAATAGAAATTGATGATATCAAAGCAATTGAATTGTATATAAGATCACTGGGAGAAATTTTCAAAATACTTTCAATATATAGGTCGCCTTCTACATCCCCTGTTGCCTTCAACAGGGCACTCGAACTATATCTCGAAAGGGACAATTAGCAAGCAGATGCAAAACTAATCATTGGGGACATCGATATCAACATTCTTGAAGAAAATGAAACTGGTAATGAGTACCTCAATATTATGCACGAATATGTCAATTTTTAATGAAGAAACACGTATACAAGGCAATTGCAAATCATGTATTGATCACATATTATGATAATATACGCCCAATTATTTCAAAAACTTAGCTCACAGATCACTTTTCCCAAATTCTTCAATATGATCTTCGATCTGAAACAAATGGAAAAAAGTATTCCAAAAGTAACATGAATTATGAAATTCGGAAAAATAATTTATGTACAGAAAATTGTCCAGATTTTACAGAAAAGCTACAAAATCATATAAAAACAAGAAGTACTACAGATGAAATCAAAAGAAACCTAGTCAGAAGAAAACCTTGGATCACAGATGGTCTAGTCAAATCATTTAATAAAAAACTTTTGATACAAAAAATCATCAAAGAACAAAGACAGTATCACTCTTCTCAAAGAGTTCAAACAATATAGAAATACATTGAACGACCTCCTTGAAAAAACAAAGGCAGGTTACTGCAGAAAAGAGATCGCTAGAAATTATGATTGCGCGAAACATATGCCGCAATGCATTAAAAAAGTACAGGGCTGTAGCTCCTCTGAATATATGAAGGAAATCTAAGTGGATAACATCAAAATACAAGATGATGCTATAATTGCAGAAAAATGTAACAAATATTTTATAGAAATTGTTGCTGAGTTAGCAGATAGAATTCGAAAACCAATTAGAAAATTTAATAGAGCTAGGGTTCAGAACTCTTTACATCTATCTCCTCGATATAGAGGGACCTGAGGTAATGAAAATGATCATGGAATTGAAATCGAATAAGTCCCCAGGTACAGATGATATTGTTGCTGAAAAAATAAAAAATTGCTGAGCATATTTGTCAAAACCAATAACATTCATCGCAAATAAAGGTATACAAACTGGTACTTTCCAAAAACTTTTTAAAATCGCTGTCATCAAACCCTTATCAAAATCAGGAGACAGGACAGTGCTGTCAATTCACAGGCCTATGTAATTACTTCCAATATTCATCGAAATCCTAGAAAAATCAATCAGAACTGAAATGTTAGACTATCTTCAAAAATACCAACACATCTCAGACAATTTGGATATATGGAGGGGAGATCGACACAAGATGCAATTGCATATTCAACAGGGAAATTATATGCAACCTTATATTCTAAAGAGCCTGCCTGTATCTTTATCGATATCGCAAAAGCCTTCGACACGGTCAGCCATCCAGACCTACCTGACACACTGGAAAAGAGAGCCCAGTAATGATCCCAATGGGTAGTTTTTTCTGAGCGAAACAAGCTTGTCTGAGTTTGAGAATGAAATGTTTCCCTTATGAATGAAATTTGTTTGCAAAATACTTGTGTAGAAATATTTTATACATGTTATCTGCTTGGTCCAAGTTTCGTGAGCTGGGAGTATAAATTAGG
Source organism: Zygogramma bicolorata (assembly GCA_032362365.1). Taxonomy (NCBI): domain Eukaryota; kingdom Metazoa; phylum Arthropoda; class Insecta; order Coleoptera; family Chrysomelidae; genus Zygogramma; species Zygogramma bicolorata. Next base: position 12,300 of record JAVJAQ010002561.1, on the reverse strand, counting down.
AAAGAATAAATGACTTTTATGTCTGTCACGCCAGATACTCCAATTCGTTGAAAATCGCTCTGCATGATTCATTTCTTCTCTTTCCAGCAATTATTCTAATCAGTATCTTCTGTGCCAAGAATATATCATTCAACATTGTTTAGTTGCCAATAAAAATACACCATATCTCATAGTAGAAGCTGCCAATCTGTGATACAACGTTAGTATTTGAGGACATTTTAAAGTTCTAAGAGAATTCATTTTGCTCATGATGCTTTGACAGTAACTCCTCCAATCGAGGTTCTCAGCTATAATGATTCCAAGGAACTTCATCTTTTCACTATTTTTGACGAGTGAGTCATTGACTTGTATCTGAATTCGAGAGCATATTTTTGCCGAAGATAGAAATGAATTGGTTGTGTTTTTTAATTATTGAAGAACAGATCATTGGACCAACACCAACATGATATGGCGTCCATAACATTAACACCTTTCGAGGTGAGAATATAATCGTTCTTTTCAGAAATCAATGTGTCATCGGCGTAAGTGACTCACATATTGTTGCCTATTTTTTATGAATGTAGAAATCCAGTCATAAGCTTCACCTCAAATTCCATAGTTGTAAATCTTCAGAAGAAGTTTTTCATGATCACAATCGAATATCATTCTCTACAAAGATGAAAGAAGAAACAACAGTAAACTACTCACAATCAATCTCAATAAAACAGTTTACTTTCCCTTCACCAGTAATTATTCAAACCTACCCTAAACACATCGATTAACATCCAATATAACGAGGACACATTAACAATTTCATCAAGTTCATCGGTTAAATATTTGGAAATCTATCTTGATTCTAATCTGAAATGGAATATTCACTTAGAGAATCTAATGAAAAATAATATATCAAACTAGGAATAGGAACCAGACTCTTGTCATACCTTCAATATTGAAGGCAATAGGACATAGAAGCCACTTAATATCTTGTTCCAAATATAAAGAAAAAAAAAACAGATTCTTCAAAACAACTATACTCTCTCACGATGTACAAATCTAAACTCAAAAAGTGGATATCAAACAAATCTCGTCCATAAATGCAAAAACTCGTTGATCTGAGAAACAATCGAACATAGCCACCAATATTTCACACATCATGACAATAGCCAAATTAAGTAATAGATGTAGACTCTTTAAACGTTTAGTCTCTAGGTTAAGTTTTGTAATGCACATGAATGGAATATATTGAATTATATAAAATTATATAAAAATATCAAATTCATATAAAAATATTTACAGTCACAATACATCCGTGATGATTATTGTAAATTATTCCTAGAATACTCACGCACAGGATTTCCTTTGTGGGTCACCTGAATTTATTCACAATGAATCTTTTTGCATCTCTTGAATGCATGTCAACGCTTCTAGATATATCGATATGTGAATAAATATATTTATGGTGTGAATAAATATTTTTATTATTATTATATCAATTGATGGTATTTATATCATAAAAATCTAAATGTTAACTTGATATTCTATGAACCTCTTTTGGAAAAGTCAGCAACCTCATTTATTCCGGAAGTTTTGATAAGATATTTCCATAATCTTTCAATAGCTTGAGTGAAGCAGGACAAGAATACGAGAAGATTTGAACAGATTGAGGCTGTTGATATGAATGAGTTACAACAACAATTAATTCCGGATATTATCAGTGTAATATTGACCTGATTGGTTGAATTTGCTTTATGTTTCAAAAAAACAATTAAATTTAATAATCTGCATATAGCACCCTTCATTTCACTTTTATTTTTCAGTATCTTATTATTTGAATTTTTTGGCAACATTATATGCTTGGTTGAAATTACAGCTTTCAGGGCTCTCTACACCGTTGGCAGTTTTTGTTAGAGACACAAAGGGGGCTAAACAGTCTGAAACTGATTTCGCATTCAACAAACGTTTCAAACACCATCAAATTTTCATTTAATTGTATCTCGTGAGGAATATTTGACCGAATAGGAAAATGATCTCAGAAATTCATGAAAATGAAACGAATCGACACTCTGATGAAAACGTTCTATAATTAGAAGTTTGTTATTTTGTTGCATTGACTCGGAAACAAAAAATCACAATAAACAAAAAACTATTATTCATTATTCTACCAAAAAAATCTTATAATGCTAAAAAATGAACACCTCCAGAATGAACCAACAAACGTCAATAGTCGTTTTGACTAGAGATCATTTTGTGAAATAGAGACAGATTAGAAATTTCGGCTCTCATAGGCTGCGAGTATTCAATAACGAGAATGAATAACAGCTTTAAATGTTTTTAAATCATGTAGGGGTACCATTCAATTCACAGTTTGCTGCAACTGCTGCTGCTGTCCTCAATGATGCCACCTTATGTTTGATGAACAGTGATGATCAATTTGGTTTTTGTAGAAACACTTTGAGTAGTCCACTTACACATGTTTACATTTCTCCAGTAGTCTGTTTTTTATTATCAAGTTTCCATTTTCTTGTTTTCAGAAACGTCAGCGGTAGCCTTGGTGGTAAATGAATGAAAACATTATAACCAACTGAGCACATCTTCATTTGATTTCTGGCGATAAAATGAATTCGGGTGAAAAAAATGCAAATCTGTTTCAGTCTGATTAGCTACAGTTGATCTCTTTCAGAATACTGTCGGTAGATTCTGGAAACTAAACTAGGATAGAAGGTAAACCTCCGAATCGAGCTGATATCTGGCTAGCAAAAGCTAATTCATGGCTCATAGCGAATATATTCATTCGATTTACGTTAAATATTGACGTTGAACTCACGAGAATAAAACATTACCTGAAACTGGTATAATTGAGCAATGTACAAGTTTGCATTTTGTGTCCACTGTCAATATTATTGAAAATAAGATTCAGCAAAATATTTCTGAGTGGGTGTTGGCAACAGTCGATTCATAAAAAGCATCTTAACAAACACAGGTATTAGTTTTTACACAAGAAATATAACTCTAAGAGTTCATATGAAAAACAAGATTTTGGTTTATGGTTTCCGTTGAATTATTCCCTGCTCCGTGAAAACTCTTCCGATTTTTCGGATTGAAATATCTGATAGTGCATGCAATGACAAAACCACACTCGTTAAACGTCGAGCATTCCTATTATAACTTCTGGAGCATTCAAAGTGACATGTGTTAATATAACTCATAATAGAGATAGATTACATTTCAATCAATTCAGTTCTTTCTTATAGGAATAGAAACGTTTACAATAACACAATACGATATAATTATTGTCTGCTATTGTTTGGCTTGATGAAATTCTTTATATTCGAGTTGCATTCGCGAATGCAATACATCAACTCTTTTAGGTCACTTTCCTTTCAACTAGAGTATTCATGCTTTGAATAGAACACAGTTCTATTTACTGTGCATGTTAAACATGCATTAAACGCAATTCATTGCAATTCTCTGTCGTTCATAATATTTACAAATAATCGTATTTTGTGTTAGAACTGGTTATTTTACAATGGAATACTGATACATGAGTAATCTGAGAGCAACATGAGATATGTAAATTTATATCTCATGTTTTATCTTTACATTTCATTTATCAAGAAAAACCTCAAATAGCACATCCCTCGAAAAAGCTAATAAAAATTAGCGAAAGTTCGGGTAGCTAAAAAGAGTAATTTCTTTCTTCAGACCGAAGCCCTGATATAGAAAAAACAACTTTGTATATATATATATATATATATATATATATATATATATATACCACGTTTCTATACATTAGAGAATATCCAATATTCTCCAATCAGAGTTGAAATTTGAGATTGGTGCACTAGATGGATACCTAGTTTATGCTATCTAGCTGTATGATTATTATCATTAGAAAAAAATCCCTTGTGATCCGAATTCTATAACTTATTTGTACAACTTCGGTGCGAACAGCACAACCTTCCCAACGTTAACTTGAATCTTTTTGGGAATTCATTCAGCACACAACATGAAATGCCATTTGGGCGCACTAGTAAGAATGTTTAGCAAAGGGAAATGTAAATGTGAAAAAATAGATGTGTGTAGTTCAGTTACCATCTCGGTTTTCTGGTATATTGCTGATTCTGAACATCATTTCATGAGGCTTTTGGCTTTTATATTGTTGAACTTGTTCAGTGAGCTATTAAATCAAATCGGCCAATTGATTTTTCATCAATTGTTCATTTGACTATTTATATATTATGTAGAAGAATATATTTCTGACAATATAATCGAATTTCATGAAATTTATGAGGATTATCGTTGAAGCTGAAGCACGAATCTAGTAGGAAGGATTTTCATAATAATAATTGTGAACGTAAGTAACTCCAGCGATTTTTCCCGCATTATTTTTCATTATTTTAGTTCTTTCTTCCATATCCTCACTGTCATGTATTTTCGAAAATTGACGCTGGTAACACAACTAACGAATCTATTTTCACAATTTATTTATATTTCAATTTGTTATATATTTGTTCATACTGAAAATTTCAGGCGCTAAAATTTGACAGTTCGGCCCTTCAGGTGCTTGATTCTGATTAAAGAAATGATTCATCAAAAAGCATAAAATTGTTGAAATCTTTGACTTTTTTGAATCCATCTCACAATGTTGAGTTAATACAAAAATGCAATCCAATTCATGAAGAAAGAGATATATCAATAATTGTTCATTCGAAGTGATGGGTGGCAACTTCTCTTCAATTTTCGCTCACATTCAATTTGTTGATGGTATCACATCACTGGTGGTGACACAAATATATCACCGGAATTTGGAGACCAACTGATCTTTTATGTTATAGGATTCATGTTCAAGATTTTGTTCAGATATCCAGAAATCAATAACAGATTTTCTTGAAATCATTGCTTGTGACAAATAATATACAATCCTACAGATCCAGGAGAAAGTTTTATATTTAGCCCCATGTGAAACATGTTCATGAATGATATTCAGGAACTTGAGTATCTTCGTGGAGAGACCGAAGTTTGGGCAACTATTTTTTCTTCTTCAAATAAAAACAAAATACACAAAACTTAGTATAACTACTTCTCTTCGGGCTTGAAGGCCGTCGTTCTTCGGAATTTCTTTCTGGGGGAAGGGCTCTCAATCACATAGCAATAATTTTTTTCGTTCGATTAGTATACCAAGAATATGAAACTAGAATCAAATAGATAGCATTTGTAGACTCTAAAGAAAAAATAGAGACGAATTTAAAAAAAAAATCCCACTCACCATAATATTCTATTCAAGCTCTTATGAGATCTCATTTCTCTCAAGAAAATTATTTCTTGAGCTCCAAAGAGAGCAAATGGATGAATTATGGAAAACTTACACTAAATACCTCAATTATTTCCGGAAAAAAAGAAATTTCGACTAAACAACTATCAATTAATTGAAATTTTTTTCTACGAATCGAATGTCTATGAATTATATACACGTACTCAGCAACAGATAGTTTTTGTGAACATTCTTTGATATCACTCCTTTTATACAAGTTCTGCAGCTCCCTTTTTGATTCGGATAAGAGAAGTCATATAGTTACCCGAATGTCCATAAAGTTCAAAGTTTTCCAGTATGTATTGAATTATGAAGTTGAATTAGTATGGCCTACGTTCAATTTAATTGTAAATATTGCAATTTTTCGCGAGATCTCACTTCTTTCTCGAAATCTTGCCTTCTTTCTGGGAAAGTCGACTGTTTTCGCGAGATCGGAAACAGTATTTTGGTGCCATTTTTATCTCCTTCAATCCATCTTTCGAAATGGTTAATGGATATTATTCGATAATGATCAGTGAGAATAGCGAAGAGAGAAGAGAATGATATTGCTTGTTTTCCGTTTTAGACAAATTTGTTCATTATCTGATCCAGAGATTGAATCGACGCAAAAGCATTTGCTAGCCATTATTAATCTGATGATTATTGATGCCTAATTTTATTATTTTAACTTCAATTCGATATGGCATGTAATCCGAAGAATTTCAGTGAAATTCCCACAAAATTGGTTCGTTCAGATGTCGGGCGAATCTGAAAGTAATTCGCATCTGTTGAATAATTCGTTAATTACAGCCGTCAGTAATATATGTGCATACAAATAAGAGACTTGGTCAGCGGCAGGACGTTACGCTCTCTGCTTTTAGAATACGATAAAAAATGATCTTTGTTATTTTAATTTTTCATTGTCTCTTTTCCTCATACGCGCGGAAAGTGGTGACCCCCTCACGGTAATTTCGGGCGGGATACTATTACATATCAGCGTACATTTCTGGGAAAAAGGATTATTTGCATAATGCCTAAATGAAATATGGAATTTTTATACTTTCAGCAACAAATTGGATGAATGTGTTCACTGGGAAGACTTATGTTATAGATGAAAAAATGTTTCATTGAAAAATATGAAAATTATACTGGTTCGCTCGAGTTCAATCCTCCTGATTGATTATATCAACCTACAAATGCGTTACTTAAAAATCAGTGAGACTCTCTAGAGCGCAACGACACTCAAGAATATTAGCTGCCCTTTGCCTGCACAATTCTGAGCCACGACAAGATTGAATATGTACGTAAAATGGGGTTACTTTGCAACGATTTTGTCAATTTTTCTGAGTTATTCTGCAAATTGCCCAACAAAAACTCATCGAATCAAACTATGTAAGTCATTCGACCATCGGCTGTCGATTGCTGAACAGTAAACGGGCGTAGTACGAATGACAGTACTATTTTTATTTTTTGGAAATGTAGGCGAAGTTGTCCGACAAAAAGTGTTACTTTGCTTGTCTATGATATTATTGCAGATTACGTATTCGTAGGAAATGCTTACCTGTCTGAATGATTACTTTGAAATGTATACATAAGTCGTACGAAAACGAAAAAAAAAATAACAATTTTCCTGCGAAAACGCCAATAAAATAAATTTTTATCAATTTTGGTCATATAAATGGATAGGTATGCTTATAGGTAGGTATAAACTAATAATGACCATAAAAAATTAAAACAAAATTTATGTGAAAGAATAAATGAAAGTAAATTCAATATAAATGGCACAAACATAGCCGCACAAGCTCAATATAAGCGTTACTTTTTTCAGCAATTCACGTATAAAATGTGAAAAATAAACTTAATTGTCATTCTTTTTTCGAGAAATTATTCAACTTACACACTTCGACATTTTAAAGGCACTGAAATCAAATAAAGATTTGTACATCCTGGCATAGTGAGAACTTTGCCTAGAACAAAATATATTTCATGAAAACTTATTCACACAAGACAAGATATCAGTACCTATATATAATTACAGAGACTAGTTTAAATCAAATTTCAAAGCTTGGGCAAAGTCACCCCGAATTGACTGAAAAAATATCCAATTTCACTTTGTTCTGAACAGACTCTATAGGCCTGCAGATAATAGCCTGATGTTTCAAAAGCAGCTTCCTAAATGCAACTGGAGTCGAACAAGTCATAAAGTCAAATTGGATAGTTTTTGTTGAGATTTTGAAGTCCTTAGCATTCAAGCAACAAAATTTGGTTTTGCAGTGGATATATATATATATATATATATATATATATATATATATATATATATATATATATATATATGCAAGATGAATTTTTCTGGGTTTTTATCCGTTAGGTATCTTCTGATTTGTTCGACGTTTCGAATTCCATTTTGAATTCATTCTCAAGAACTGTGAGACGAATATCTGTCCATACCGTCCTGGTCAATCACTCCCCTTACGAAGCAACCAAGCGAGAGCAAGCAAAGACTTCAATTGTCTGTTCTCCACGGAAACTGGTATTTATAATGACTCTCCTCAGTCATTATCCGACTTGGTCCGATATTAAGGCTGCATCCTGTCCATCCAGGTATTATGTAGAAATTGATGTTTTCACGGATCTTCGATATGCAAGATGAATTTTTCTGGGTTTTTATCCGTTAGGTATCTTCTGATTTGTTCGACGTTTCGAATTCCATTTTGAATTCATTCTCAAGAACTGTGAGACGAATATCTGTCCATACCGTCCTGGTCAATCACTCCCCTTACGAAGCAACCAAGCAAGAGCAAGCAAAGACTTCAATTGTCTGTTCTCCACGGAAACTGGTATTTATAATGACTCTCCTCAATCATTATCCGACTTGGTCCGATATTAAGGCTGCATCCTGCCCATCCAGGTATTATGTAGAAATTGATGTTTTCACGGATCTTCGATATGCAAGATGAATTTTTCTGGGTTTTTATCCGTTAGGTATCTTCTGATTTGGTCGACGTTTCGAATTCCATTTTGAATTCATTCTCAAGAACTGTGAGACGAATATCTGTCCATACCGTCCTAGTCAATCACTTCCCTTACGAAGCAACCAAGCAAGAGCAAGCAAAGACTTCAATTGTCTGTTCTCCACGGAAACTGGTATTTATAATGACTCTCCTCTGTCATTATCCGACTTGGTCCGATATTAAGGCTGCATCCTGCCCATCCAGGTATTATGTAGAAATTGATGTTTTCACGGATCTTCGATATGCAAGATGAATTTTTCTGGGTTTTTATCCGTTAGGTATCTTCTGATCTGTTCGACGTTTCGAATTCCATTTTGAATTCATTCTCAAGAACTGTGAGACGAATATCTGTCCATACCGTCCCGGTCAATCACTCCCCTTACGAAGCAACCTAGCAAGAGCAAGCAAAGACTTCAATTGTCTGTTCTCCACGGAAACTGGTATTTATAATGACTCTCCTCAGTCATTATTCGACTTGGTCCGATATTAAGGCTGCATCCTGCCCATCCAGGTATTATGTAGAAATTGATGTTTTCACGGATCTTCGATATGCAAGATGAATTTTTCTGGGTTTTTATCCGTTAGGTATCTTCTGATTTGTTCGACGTTTCGAATTCCATTTTGAATTCATTCTCAAGAACTGTGAGACGAATATCTGTCCATACCGTCCTGGTCAATCACTCCCCTTACGAAGCAACCAAGCGAGAGCAAGCAAAGACTTCAATTGTCTGTTCTCCACGGAAACTGGTATTTATAATGACTCTCCTCAGTCATTATCCGACTTGGTCCGATATTAAGGCTGCATCCTGTCCATCCAGGTATTATGTAGAAATTGATTTTTTCACGGATCTTCGATATGCAAGATGAATTTTTCTGGGTTTTTATCCGTTAGGTATCTTCTGATTTGTTCGACGTTTCGAATTCCATTTTGGATTCATTCTCAAGAACTGTGAGACGAATATCTGTCCATACCGTCCTGGTCAATCACTCCCCTTACGAAGCAACCAAGCAAGAGCAAGCAAAGACTTCAATTGTCTGTTCTCCACGGAAACTGGTATTTATAATGACTCTCCTCAGTCATTATCCGACTTGGTCCGATATTAAGGCTGCATCCTGCCCATCCAGGTATTATGTAGAAATTGATGTTTTCACGGATCTTCGATATGCAAGATGAATTTTTCTGGGTTTTTATCCGTTAGGTATCTTCTGATTTGTTCGACGTTTCGAATTCCATTTTGAATTCATTCTCAAGAACTGTAAGACGAATATCTGTCCATACCGTCCTAGTCAATCACTCCCCTTACGAAGCAACCAAGCAAGAGCAAGCAAAGACTTCAATTGTCTGTTCTCCACGGAAACTGGTATTTATAATGACTCTCCTCAATCATTATCCGACTTGGTCCGATATTAAGGCTGCATCCTGCCCATCCAGGTATTATGTAGAAATTGATGTTTTCACGGATCTTCGATATGCAAGATGAATTTTTCTGGGTTTTTATCCGTTAGGTATCTTCTGATTTGTTCGACGTTTCGAATTCCATTTTGAATTCATTCTCAAGAACTGTGAGACGAATATCTGTCCATACCGTCCTGGTCAATCACTTCCCTTACGAAGCAACCAAGCAAAAGCAAGCAAAGACTTCAATTGTCTGTTCTCCACGGAAACTGGTATTTATAATGACTCTCCTCAGTCATTATCCGACTTGGTCCGATATTAAGGCTGCATCCTGCCCATCCAGGTATTATGTAGAAATTGATGTTTTCACGGATCTTCGATATGCAAGATGAATTTTTCTGGGTTTTTATCCGTTAGGTATCTTCTGATTTGTTCGACGTTTCGAATTCCATTTTGGATTCATTCTCAAGAACTGTGAGACGAATATCTGTCCATACCGTCCTGGTCAATCACTCCCCTTACGAAGCAACCAAGCAAGAGCAAGCAAAGACTTCAATTGTCTGTTCTCCACGGAAACTGGTATTTATAATGACTCTCCTCAGTCATTATCCGACTTGGTCCGATATTAAGGCTGCATCCTGCCCATCCAGGTATTATGTAGAAATTGATGTTTTCACGGATCTTCGATATGCAAGATGAATTTTTCTGGGTTTTTATCCGTTAGGTATCTTCTGATTTGTTCGACGTTTCGAATTCCATTTTGAATTCATTCTCAAGAACTGTGAGACGAATATCTGTCCATACCGTCCTGGTCAATCACTCCCCTTACGAAGCAACCAAGCAAGAGCAAGCAAATACTTCAATTGTCTGTTCTCCACGGAAACTGGTATTTATAATGACTCTCCTCAGTCATTATCCGACTTGGTCCGATATTAAGGCTGCATACTGCCCATCCAGGTATTATGTAGAAATTGATGTTTTCACGGATCTTCGATATGCAAGATGAATTTTTCTGGGTTAGTCATTATCCGGATAATGACCGAGGAGAGTCATTATAAATACCAGTTTCCGTGGAGAACAGACAATTGAAGTCTTTGCTTTCTCTTTCTTGGTTGCTTCGTAAGGGGAGTGATTGACCAGGACGGTATGGACAGATATTCGTCTCACAGTTCTTGAGAATGAATTCAAAATGGAATTCGAAACGTCGAACAAATCAGAAGATACCTAACGGATAAAAACTCAGAAAAATTCATCTTGCATATCGAAGATCCGTGAAAACATCAATTTCTACATAATACCTGGATGGGCAGGATGCAGCCTTAATATCGGACTAAGTCGGATAATGACTGAGGAGAGTCATTATAAATACCAGTTTCCGTGGAGAACAGACAATTGAAGTCTTTGCTTGCTCTTGCGTGGTTGCTTCGTAAGGGGGGTGATTGACCAGGACGGTATGGACAGATATTCGTCTCACAGTTCTTGAGAATGAATTCAAAATGGAATTCGAAACGTCGAACAAATCAAGATACTTAACGGATAAAAACCCAGAAAAAATCATCTTGCATATCGAAGATCCGTGAAAACATCAATTTCTACATATATATATATATATATATATATATATATATATATATATATATATATATATATATATATATGCGAAATTGGTATTCTGGGAGTTTATCCGTTGATTTGTCGGTATTGACTTTCGACGTTTCGCCAACATCTCCTCAGTTGGCATTTTCAAGAATGTTACTGCTCCTACTTGGTGCTAGCAACTGTTGTTTGAAAAACTTCTGCCAGTTTTTAAATGATTTCTCGGTCGTAAATTGTAGCCGATATGATCTGCTCCCTCAGCCGTCGGATTGATTATGGTTGTCGGACTTTTGGCTAATGACTGTTCAGGTAGTAACGGTCGGTCTGCATCCACCGAAGGACCATTTTCTGAACTGTTTTTCTTTTTGTTGATGAGGGCCCTCCAGACATTTGGAATATTTTGGGAGTCGTCTCTTTTGTTTATTTCTCCATGTTTTTCTATCTCGATGGCTTCCCTAATTTGGCGTGTTCTGAAATGGTTCACCTGCGCTATTTGCTTTGCTGCCTCGAAATTTATTTTGTGATCCGTCTGGTGGTGGTGTTGAAACAGGGCGGAAGATGTTTGTTTTGTCCTAATGCTATTTTTGTGTTCCTGCACTCTAGCTGACATTCTCCTATTCGTCTGGCCAATATATATAAAAAAAACCCAAAAGGCAACCAACAACACAGCTTCCGAAACCACGCAGGTAGTGTACAACATCTCCGATAAAACTCTTACTGAAAAAGAGAAGAAGGTACTCAGCAGAGGTTTCAACTTTGCCATTACCCCGGAAAAAGTACCAAATGAGGGGATAATTGCCAGTATAGAAGCCACACTACAGGATATACCAGAAGAGACAGCAGAGGATATGAGACAGAACATTGCTCATATCCTAAAAACATGCAGACCACCACAATCGAACCTTTCTCGGAAAGAGAGAGAAGCACTGAGGAATTTAGGAAAGTATGAGGACATCACTATCCTACCAGCAGACAAAGGTAATGCGACCGTGGTCGCAAGTAGGTATTGTTACTATCTCCCTACG
>JAVJAQ010002559.1:31354-307952 GCA_032362365.1 Zygogramma bicolorata | reverse complement strand
TTACAAATAGTTATTGACGGTGTTTCAAATCATCTTCCAAAATGAATGCAAATATCGATTATTCAAACGAAGTTCTTAAGAAATTCTTCATTACACATGAACAAAGTGATCAAATCATTGTCAGAACTTCTGAGATATTAAACCAAATGTATCCCTAATTACCACCAATGAACGAGAGGAAGTTCGTAAGGTTACAAAACATGTGAAAGTACAGACAATAACAGAATAGGATAATTCAAAATAACAAAATTGTAAAAAAATATCACATTTTCACAATAAATGTTGAAAATATTGTCCATTACATTTCAAACCCTTTTAAATGTTGGTTTGTACACGACTTGTGGTTGCTTTTTCAATTTCATGGGGATCCAGATCTTCAATACTCCGCACTATTCGCCGTCGCAGTTCTTCTTTAGTAGGCACTGGTGTAATGTACACCCTTTCTTCTAAAACACCCTATAAAAAGTCGAGTGGCATGAGATCGGGTGATCTCGGTGGCCAATCTCACGGCCATAAACGCCTGAACCAACGATCATCAAAGAGTTCAGTTGAAACCACTAATTCCTATATTTCTCTGAAGGCAAATTTTCGAGAAAATCGGTTACAGTCGTCCTTAATAACTGGAGATATATTTCCGCATTCAGTGTGTCTTCATAAATAAAAAAGCTAATTTTATATTTCTTCAAAATACAGAAAATATTCAGGTCAATTTTTTCTTAAAAACCCATTTTTTTGTAACATGAGGATTGTGATCAGCCCAAAAATGTTTATTTCTTCTATTGAAAAACCATTCCTCGTAAATTTTAATTCATCGATCCGAATTATTTTTGACAAAAATTCCCGATCTTCCTGTGTATGAATCAAAAGGGATTCTCAAAAATGCACCCAACGTTCGGAGTCTATTGCTTTTAGAGCTTGAACTTTGGTAAATTAATATTGATGCATTCCGTGATTTTCCAAAATCCGTTGTACTGAAGCATGTGATACACCTGAATCTTTTTCTGTACTGCGAATGGAAGCTTCTGGATATGCATAAAAATAGTATTGTCCTCATTCGAAGTAACAGGTTGTGGGAAGGTTGAAGGCGCTTTTAACACTAAGCCATAGTTAAGAAAATTATTTTGTAATCTTACAAACCTCTCCTCGTTCAAAGGTGTTAATACAGGATAAATTTGGTTAAATTTTCTACAAGGTCTGGTAATGATTTGATCACACTGTCCGTTTATAATAAATAATTTCATGAGAACTTCGTTGGAATAATCAATATCTGCATTCATTTTTGGCGAATTTTTGAAACACCGTCAACAACCATTTATCAATCAGTTATAAAAGTCACCAAACTGTCATAAGCTTCATATTGCCACAGCTACCTATAATCAAATTCTTTAAAAAATATTTTCTGTACAACTGTCATTGAAAATCTCCCTAATAGAAACACTTCAATCAGAACACCTACCAAAAAATCTTTCAGAAAAGTTCACACATGCAGTTTGTGTTACTGACGATGACGTAGTATTCAGTTCAACTGTAGAAAGTCCTTCGTGACTAACCAATAATCGTGTTTAAAATAACGTGAGTTGGCGATGTAGTTGGAACATAAGCCTTGTACTCCAAAGATTGGGTGTTCAAATCCCATGGATCCTATAATATGTTTTTTATTATCAGCAGTAACGTTATACATGAAAATTTGTATGATACATTTGTTAAAAGTGATTTTGTTTTGCTCGTGAGTTTGCTCCACTTGCTGACGCTCGTTTTGCAATAATCCCCGCTCACAAAATAAAATGCCACTTTAATCACTTGTAGGTAAAACATAAATAACTATTTTTCCATAAAAACGGCATTATTAAGAAAACTTGACGATTCAGGAATAGGGACATGATACATCATCTTGAAGCATTTTTCACCATATTTCAATTTATTGAGTGATATACAGGGAGTTTCATTTGAAAAAATGAACTTTTGACCACTTTTATGTACAATGGAAATAATAGTAATTTTCGCACGCCCTGTATGATATGGAGTTGATTTCTTGGTGTTATTTGGATATTTCAAGTTTGTCCAAACTATCATCAAAATATCAACTTCTCATGAATTGAGAGTACTGATGTACTTGAGTTCAATCAAGGCTATGTTTTGGTCCATATTTAGCTCAATTCATTTTTTATCTCGAAAACTTGGTCAACGGTGGATTCTATAAATATGTCGATTTCCACGAAACATAGGAATACCACAAAATACCGCAACAGCTCTGTAGCGCATGTAAAATGGATATTTGTCAAGTGCGACTTGTTGATGTTTGCATGATTTGCAACACATATTAACGGTTGAAGTAATGTACACGTTTTTACAGAGGATCTATAGAATATAGTCTTACGGACAGCACTGGTGACATGAACCAGTAGGTGCATATCTCTGTTGAGGACAATTCGGATATATCAAATGTTTGTTCCACAAATATACTGGACGAAGTGGATAACTGAGATGACTTACCCGACCATAGCTTTTGGTGTGGTCGAAACCATTCTTCTGAGGAAGAAACCGGGGGACACTGCGAAGTTTCACCCGATCAGAGCTATTGGTTATATTCGAGCCTATACTAAGAAGACTATAGTGAGGGGCGTTCCGTCCCCCTACTGATAAATAACCATCAAAAACCACATTTTTAGAAGCTGGGGATTACCGATGCACAATTGATGACAAGACTCAGGAAGAGAAAGAAAGAGAGAGAGAAAGAGGGTCCGTTTGAATGTTGAATGACTAATCTGAATGCCACCCACGACAGCGCCCTCGTCACTGTAGCAGAAATAGATCGCCTCTTTGTGTATGATGTTGAAATGGGTGCTTTCAAGGACAGTCAAGTATGGAAAAAGTCCAAGTTTTACGTAGCAACGGTTTTAGTTATATAGTTTCGAAATTGTGTAATAATATCGAATCATGGTTAGCCTGCTTCTTTGACTGCGGTGTATACTCGATAGTGGAGGTCTGTTAAAGGTTTGTCGAAAACCTGAAATGTCGAATGCCATGTACAATTTCATTGACTTTATGGTTGGAGTGAATGGAAAGTTCAATAAGTTCAAGTTATACTTTTGTCCTTTTAATATTTCAACAACACGAATGATTTGTACAGGAAATCTTCCGAAAATTTTTCTTCATGACATAGTAATGAAAGTACATGTTCAAATTCAGAGACATGAAATTCTCGAATCAACAGTATGCGGTCAATTGCGAACTCTTAGAGAATCAAAGCTCTAAACTCCGACTGAAAATGGAACAATGACGTCGAGTACAATTTTTCTTCCAGCCCTCCATGTATATTCTTATGATTAGGAACTCCTACTTCCTTCAGAAGTTCACAGGAGAAGGAATCTCTTCAAACCTAATTGGCCTCTGAGAAAGGTTCGAGCAACAAGTCCATTTGGGAAGAATATTTCAACATCAAAAGGAAACACTGCAAACGGCTACAAACTATTTGCGCGAAGGATAAAACAGCTCGAACAGAGAGGATAAACAAACTCGTTTGGTTTTCATTATTTCCCTTCCTCAAAAATCTACCTCATCATCTCTTGAATTAGTTCAGCGGCTCTTTGTGGAGACCTCCTTCGAATGAGATGAGGGCTAGAAACTGTAAGGTATTCAAAACTGTATAAATGAGCTGATGGATTGAATTAAAAACCGGGTTCCTTGCATGGAGATGTGAAGAGGAATGCATCAATGGAAATGTTAGGGGAATTTCTGCCATTTCAAGATGTTAGTGAATCAATTTGGTAGAGCGAATGAATCTCTCTTTCTATACATGGTGACTAAGAAGTTGATCTACTCCTTTGAGAGCTGGAGACAGTTCATCAAATAAGTATATTATTGAAATTCAATATGTCAGTAGTTACTAGATAGGTAGATAAATAGCTCCTTATTCACAACAGGTGTACACCCAATTACAGAAAATGCTTGGAAGTAGATATTCAACAGAACAAATTACAAAAAAATATATGCATATGTAAGTACGAATCCGTGTATGTAAACAAAGCACTATATATGGGACGAAGAACAGACATTGCTGAAAAAGTAATGAAAACCCACTTGATAGTACAATGAAGATATTATGTTTAAAATCTATTGATGATACACTCCAAGATTTCTCTGAGAGGGCTTACATTGATGTCACATATATCACAGATAAACTTAAAATTAGAACACATCAGTGACACGAGTGCCCTACGCATATAATTTGTTCGAATATTTTCGCAATAAGTGGCTATTGCCATTTTTATGGGATATCCATACAGGGTATATCTTGACGAGTTAACGTGATCTGAATAGTAGAAAGTAGGGCGGTTCTGAAAATTGGTAGGATGGAGAACTGATGAAGAATTCTGCCATTTCAAGAAGTTATTAAATCAATTTCGTAGAGCGAATGAATCTCTCTTCCTATACATGGTGGCTTAGAAGTTGATCTACCCCTTTGAGGGCTGGAGACATTTCACCTTATGAGTATATTCTCACTTCTCCGTATGATGTCTCCTACAGCTCGTCTTATCATGTCCGGTAGAATAGAGTTGAAAGCAGTACGAACACTGTGCTGAAAATCTTTTGTTGTTGGCGTGTTATAATTCACCCCAATTTTTTATATGACCCGAAATAAAAAATTCCATTGGGATTAAATCGGGCGATCGCAGTGGCCAAAATCAAGGAAAGTCGGTTCCAAACCATTGGTCATGAAAAGTTTCTTCTGAATACATCTTCATCATCTTATGATTATGTGGAGGTGCTTTATCATTTTGATACCAAAATTTTTCGATGGTCAGCGAGCGTCAGTCTTTCTGAATGATTCGTATCGAGATTTTTCAAAATATCTAGGTATCGTTCACCTGAAAATAAAAATACCTGTAGTTCTGTTATGTATTTGTGGTTTCCATACTGATCTTGCCGGGCCACCAAGCCGGGTAATCGCACGTTAAAAGGTAAGGCCTCGTTGATCCATTGCTCGTACAAGTTTCGACTTCTGAGGGTTGACGTTCCCGAAGTGAATGCGGATTTGTATCGCTCCAGTAGTGAGGATTCCACCATTTTTTGGTATATTTCGCCTCGTCGCTCCATATGATATTCCTCAAAAATTGACCGCTTTCTTGATTTTTCATAATGAAGAAAGTAAATTTTTCTCCCATAATCGGATAGCTTCAGGCCATGGACTAATGTAATATTCTCTGCATGGACATATTATTCAATCCAAAATCTCGTGCCGCATCTTTCAAAGATGTTTCTGGAAAAGCAGAGTGAAGTACCCAAGCACTGTTATTGCATTATCTTCATTGTCCACCACCATTTCAGTTTTGAGAATTTTCCTATTGAATGATCCAGAAATCGTAAGATTGAAGATTAATTTTCTAATTATATCTGGAGATGGTTTCGGATTTTCTGAATACCTTTTAGCATAACTATCACATGTTTTTGTTGAAACTCCATTGCATTCGCCATAAATCACCAATAAGTTGAAGAAATTGCTAGACTACTAGAAATATCAACATTTTGGCATGTATATAAAATTAAGTAATATAATGAAATATCTCCGAAATTTTTGGGTATAGGGAAGTGTATTATAACCAGGGCTTATTTTTATAATAGAATTGGACCTTGAGGAAAAAAACGGGGGTTGCCTTTGGAAAGTTGAGATTCTTTATTTTCCTCATTCACTTATTCGACCTACATTTTTGCGCACCCTGAGGATTATTCAATGGATCTGAAAATGACGCGTAATCCGTTCAACCTTCAATAATCAGGATTCTCTCACTGAATATTTTTTTAAATTTCACTATCGTGAATGGCAAAAAGTTCTAACTTCATTCTTCGTGAGACTATTGATTTTGATATTGGGCTTGTTGCTCCAATCGAAAGAATATAAATAAATAGTACTATAAGATCTTTTTCACCAACTAGCAACTTTCATAAATATACCGCTCGTTGAAGTATTGAAGAACCAAAAGTCGCCCACAAGCTCATTTCATTGTGCACGTCTTGGTCCAATGAAACATGTTGAACGTTTTTTCAAAAAATGAAAATGAGACTTATCACAGGTATCATATTACCAGAGATAACGACTTCGCAGAGTTCGAGTCAGAAGAGTCAACAGAACCTTGAAGATACCCGACTGCTAGCTTATAAATAAAACCCTGGGAGGTGAAAACATTCTTTATGCCTGTGAAGTCACTTCAGTAGAGTCACTATATATAATAGTAGATATATTATATTATATAATAGTGGATATATTCGTTGTAAGCACGTAACTATATTTGTCTATGTTGACAAAATCCTCCAAGTCGAGGTGTGAGTCTACCGTGATGAGAACTGAATAGCATCAGGCCATGCTGTCAAAAATGATACCTTTGAGATACCAGGGGCCTGTTTCATGGAAGTACAAGTCTTGTAGCTACAAGAGAAACACAAAGAAACACGATGCTAAATAATCGTTTTTTACCTATACCTATTTTGTCTTTTTCTTGTAGCTACCAGACATGTATTTTTATGAAACAGGCCCCAGGTCGCATCTCAGAGTGTCAAGACCTTACTGCGGCATGCGGGGCTCTGCCACGGCGGACCAAGTTTCCCTAGGTATACTCGTGGGATTCTTATGGATTCAAAAAAATACAAATAAAATATACAGAGGCGACCACGCCCAGTCACACACAGAATCCAAAAGGACTTGGTGCTAAGTCTCCCGAGCAAGCAACAAAACATAAGGTTCACGTATCCACCCTAGAGGAGGTAGAACTACTATCGGATGAGGAAGTGAAAGCTGTTCATCTAGGGGGAGCTTTGAGAATGAGGCTCAAAAAACACTTACAAAGTAGACTCGAATACCTAGACGCTGAGAGGCTCGCTATAAAAGAAAACTTTCTAAAAATTCAACATCCGAAAAAGGCCATAAGGCCGGTTACCAACAGGGCAGGAAAAGGGGCTAAAAAAACATTGAAAAGGTATGGATAAGGCTGGAACAAGCACATCCACAAAACGCCCCCGCTCTAGTACTAGCACACTGCCACAACAAAGCCAGCTGAGGAAAATACCATGATAAGAAGAAGTTTCCTTCGAAGATGTTCTTACTTCAGTTAAGCTAACCGTGATAGATGCGGGGTTCCCAGAGACTTTCTGTAGCTCCCTTGAGGAGCTACAGAAAGTCGAGATGTCTCACTATTAGGGAGACATAGCCCAAAACAAGGCAGAAGTCAGGAAGAGGTTGAAGTTCTTTCTCCGGAGATCACAGAGATCCAGGAAGAAGGAACAGAAGACCATCCAGGAACGAGCCCCCTCAAGAGGCAAGAAGCACAGGAGCTGGGTATTCCCGTGGAGTTGGGAGACGCCTCGGAGAAAGCAAAAACCAGCTCAGTTCACAGAACTGAATACAACAAGGGTGGGTTCTACAGATGAACCTCCACCACGCCAAGCTGAAAAGCGCCGCTGTATGTAGGAGATTCGACAAGGACAAACTTGACGTGGCCCTCCTGCAAAATCCCTGGGCACCCGGAGGCAGGGTTTCAGGCCTAGAAACCAACTACAACAAGGTACTGTACAGAGAAGGTGTAAAAACCTCGCTTATATAGTAATAGGGTAAACTGCATACTAGTCTCGCTGCTCTGCACCACTGATATTGTTACGGCTTTCCTGAACACGCCAATAGAGGAAGGCACTAGAAGCTGGTTAGTAAGCTCAGCATATCTTCCAAGCGAGAAGGTTTGTCCACCACCGCAATAAGGCGAAGTAATCGCATACGCTTCCAGGGAAAACCTCCAACTTATCATAGGATGCGATGCAAATGCACAGTATGTATAAAGGGAAAGAACGGACATCAACACAAAAGGTGGGTCATTACTAGATTTCATACTAACAAAAAGGCTTTTAATAGCCAACGTGGGTGATAAACCAACATTTGTCACCGCAGCGAAAAAATATGTACTAAATATTACACTTCCTTCGGAAAAAGCATGTGTGCCAATTGGCATGTGTGAGTGGAGTATTCATGCTCCGACCATAGACAGATCAGGTTCGTCCTAGTCCGCCCCCCTCGAACTTCAATCACTCATCGAAACCCCAGAGAGGCCAACTGAAGAGGATATTTATTGTCACTCAGCGAGGGTTTCGAAGGGGACCTGATTGAAATAGAGAACGACAAAAGCCTTGAAAGGTCAGTGAAATGAGTGAGAAAGGCAATGATTGGAGCTCACGAGGCGAACTGGCCTGAGAAAACAAGGCAACAGTTCAACAAAACAGTATGGTGGAACAAACACTCAGAAACCCTAAGAAGGGGAGTAAGGAGGCTACCAACCACGACTGGGCTGAATACAAGGCTGTACTTACACAGTACAATAAAGAAATTAGAGAAGCTAAGAGGCAATCGTGAAGGAAATTTTTTGAAGAGGTAATGGATACCCCCACATATTCGAGAACCCGTAAAGTGCTAGCTGAAAAAGGGACGATGACGCCTACACAACAACTTTTGGGAAAAGTATAGAAATGCTCATCAAGGAACATTTTCCGGCCGCAACAATTCTGAAAGATCCGGTAGCGGTGAACTGTCCGCAAAGCAAGCCAAATGGGCCGAATGCCTCGGACTGGAGACTAGCTACTGAGATAGCAACGCCAAATAAGATTATGCGGGCTATAAGTGAATTGCAACAATATAAAACTCCAGAAGAGGATGAAATATATCCCATCCCCCCTCGAAAGGGACAGAAATCCCTGTTCCATACTTATGTAGAATATATGAGGCTTGCATAGCCATGAGATAAATACCAAATGAATGGCCAGAAGGCAGAGTCATTTATATAACCAAGATAGCAGAAGTAAATGATGTGACGCCTAAGTCATACCGATCAATTTGTCTAGTGTCTTGCCTGTTTGAAACACTGGGAAGACTGATAGAAAAATACATAAGAGATGAGGTATCATCAATGAACCCTCTCAACGAACGGCAGTATGCGTATCAGCCAGGTAAATCAACAGATCTGGCACTGGATGATCTCAACAGGCTACTTACAAAAACCCTAGAGCATAAGGAGATAGCCTTGGCCCCATTTTGTCGACATCGAAGGTGCCTTTAATAACGCAACTACAAAGATTATCACCAGAGCTCTAGATAGAAAAGGGGTTCCAACCCTCCTGTGTGAGTGGATAAACGCCAGTCTGGAAACAAGGGTAATCATATCATACATAGGTGAAACCACATTCACAGCCAGAGCAAGCGAGGAATGTCCGCAAGGAGGGCTATTATCGCCCCCACTATGGGCTATCCTAGGGGACGAACTACTGATGAGGCTGAAATCCAAAGGCATGCATTGTTTAGGATATGCCGATGACCAAACGATTATTTCAAGAAGCAAATTCGCAACGACTGTCTCGGAGCACATTCGATTTGCTCTAAACATAATAATAAATGGTGCCAGGAGGAGAAACTAATTATAAACCCTCTTAAAACCACATTAGTAGTCTTCACTAGTAATAAAGTACTTGGAGGGTTGAAGCAACCAGTTCTGAACGAGATAGAAATCTCAATTGCACAAGAGACAAAATACTTGGGAGTCATTTTTGACCACAAGCTGACATGGAATCAACACCTACAAACAAAAATGAAAAGAAAGCACGATAGCCTTCAACTTGTGTAGAAGGATGTGCGGAAAAAATTGGGGTTTACAACCTAAAAGGACCATATGGCTATATTCCAAGGAAAAGACTGTTATAGTCTTTACCTGAAATATTCTTATTTAATACGGGTCGAAGGGCGATTTTTCATTTAGTTTTTGAATTTCTTGTCTATTGAAACTTCTTGTCAATGTCAAACATATATTCATACTTTTTTTTTGGGTAACATGATGCTAATACATTTCAATCAAATAAATATACAAAGTGAAACGAATATATAACAATGAATCTAAATCAAATCATAACATTTCTCCCATCCAGTAATTGAACTGGGATTTGGGCAATTACTTCTTCACATCCAGTACAATTAATCGTGATACATGTCGTCGATATACAGTCTTATTGGAGTTTTGTACATCGACTATTGACTACTGCTTTTGATAAGTGTTGGCAAATACTCTTTTGTCCATCTTGACCAAAACAAATCTGCCATCCTCTGTGTAGCTCTCCAGCAGGACATCAAGTTCAGGTCTTTCTCTGTAGTTTCAGTGGATGGCAAAGACGTATGAGAGGGTCCAATGAGAAAATGATTTGGCGTTAAACTTTCCGCATCGTCCGAATCGAGGGATACATGAGTCAGTGGCCTAGAATTTAATATACTCTCACATTCTAAAAGTACAGTCCGGAGTACGTGTTCTGGTGGATATCTTGATTTCAAAATAACCTTCAGTATCTTCTTTATACTCTGTATCAGTCTTTTCCAGCTGCCACCTGTGTGAGGCGCTAGAGGAGGATTGAAGGAAAACCTGATTTTCCTCATCACACTGAATTCCATTATTTCGCTCTTCTTCATTTTTCGAAATTCTTCTGTTATTTCCTTTTCACCGCTTTTGAAACAAGAACCGTTGTCACATTGAATTTCATCTGGAAACCCTCTTCGACAACCGAATTGCCGGAGTACATTTATAAAAAAAAAAAAAAAAGCAATTTATTTCCAACAGGGGTACCCAGTTACAGGAAATGTTAATATGAATTATATACTATCTTCTAAGCGACAGCAAGTAAGTATATCGTAATAAATGATAAATGAAAAATATAGTTAATTACTAAATATCAATACACGTGGAATCAAAAAATAAAAAAAAAAAGAAGAAAAAAGGTATTCGAATAGAGTTGACTAGCATAATCATAACGTAACAACACAACACGATTATTATATGTTATTGACAATACATGATATAACAGCGTTTAAAGAGTCAAAATGAATATCACACATGTTACAAATTTTGTTGAAATTACTGCACATGAAATTCACAGGTGATCGTATCATAACATTTGTTCGCGATGCTTCGCAATAAAATTTCAAACCGTGTCGGCCTCCGATTCTAGGTACTAAGAAATTTATATCGTTTAGGAGAACACTACTATCGATATTGTTGTTAATTAATTTATGCAAGAATTTTGTACCAAGTATAATTCTTCTTTTTTCCAAAGATATCATTTCAAATCGCGACAACAAAATGTTATGATCGATACCTCTTACAGGATATTGTCTATCGACTTTGAGACATAAATATTTTAGGAACTTTCTCTGTACACTTTCAATTGACTGTTTTTGGTAATCGTAGATTGGGTTCCATATCAAAGAGCCATATTCTAACTTGGATCTGGCATAAGCAAAATACGGCAGTTTCAATGTGGCAATATTTTTGAAGTTTTTACTATTTCTGTAGATGAAACCAAGCATCCTATTCGCGTCTGCAACCGTATTTTTTATATGTGTGTTGAATGTAAGTTTACTGTCATATGTGATACCAAGGTCTTTCATCTCTAGTACGCGGTTAATTATTTTGTTGTCAATTGCGTAATCATATATCAAGGTGCTCGATTTTTTTGTAAATGATATTATGTTACATTTTGTCACATTCAGTTGTAGACGATTATCGTTACACCAAAGTTTAATTGTTTCCAATTGCGACTGTACTCGATGACAATCAGTAATGTCATCGATTTTATAATATAATTTAAGATCGTCGGCGAAAAGCAGGCTAGGAATATTCAAAGAGGTTGCCAAGTCATTAATAAAAATTGAAAACAGAAGAGGCCCCAGATTGAAACCTTGCGGCACGCCGGACGTAACTACGTACGAAGCAGATTTGAAAGATTCATATTCTACAAATTGTTTTCTTTCAACTAGATATGATTTCATCAGAATTAGCAGTTGTCTAGAGGAACTCAATTTTGTTAATTTATTTAGAAGAATGTAATGGTTTATTTGATCGAATGCCTTTTGAAAATCTAAGTACACAACATCAAATTGCTTTTGTTTGTCCAGATGAGTACAGAGATATTGATCTAAACATGCAAGATTTGTTATACATGATCTCTGTTGAACGAAGCCATGTTGAGTAGGCGAAATAACTCGCCGAACATGAGAGTACATAACATTGTACAAACATATCTCGAAGAGTTTGGAAAAATTGCATAAAATAGAAATTGCTCTATAGTTTCTGATATCGCTGGAGTTTCCTTTTTTTAATATTGGGCAGACTCGAGCTGTCTTCCACAATTCTGGGAAAACACAGGTTTTCAAAATTAGGTTGAATATTCCCATTAGAGGTACCGACAGTACTCCAATACAGTCTTTTACTACAAGACTGGGAACACTGTCAATACCTGCTGTGAGTTTGTTTTTTAGTTTTTTTGAGGCAGTAACAATATCAGTTTCGGAAATAGCACCTATCTGTAAAATATCTAGATTCAAATTGATAGAGTTTTCTCGAATCATGTTTTCATCAGAAGTCAAGTATACACTTCTAAAATACCTTGCAAATCCGTTGACAATATCCTCAGGCTTGTCATATACCTCATCATCGTATTTCATTATACCCGGTATACGAGAGTGACCTTTTTTGTTGTGTATGAATGACCAGAATTTCGAACTGTCTGATAAAATATTAGTTTCAGCTGTGTTTGTGAATTTATTATATGCTGTATTTATTTTATTTTTAACAGTTTTTCTCAGTTCCGAAAATTGATTTTGATAAAAAGCTGTTTTATGTTTCTTATAGTTTTTATGTGCCGTCTCCTTCATTTTTATGTGGCTGATAACATCAGCGTCGAACCACGGGGGAAATTTACGTGTTTTTACTGTTTTTAATGGAACTGTTTGAATGAAAATGTTTGATAATTTATGATATAGTAAGTTACATGCCGAGTTGACATCGGTACTTTCAGTGACGTCACTCCAATCGGTTGTTCTTGTCAGTTCATACATAGTTGGGAAGTTTGCCTTACGAAAATTGAATTGCTTATTAGCATCTGTTGCATTAATAGAAAAGTTATTGATATGGGGAGTTATACAGTTCAATGAAATAGAAAGTGCAGGATGGTGAACATCTATGTTAACAAATGGCTGCTCATGTTTAGATACGATACAATCTTCGCAATTGGTTATTACAAGATCAAGCTTGCGATTATTAATGTTTGTTATTCAATTGTACTGTTGAGAAGCAGTTGCTTGCATGAAGTTGCGAACGCACTGAAATTTAGTGTCGTTAATGTCTATGTCGTACTTAGGAATGTTGAAATCACCAGCCAATAGAAAATTTCCATCAGTGATAGGATCGAAACTCTCCAGAAAGTCGAATAGTGTTTCGTAGTGAGAATTAGAGCAACTAGGAGGAATATAAATTACAATGATGCTTAAAGTAAAGCTACCAAGCACCAATTTAGAGCCAACTATATCGACTTCAGGGAGTGCATCTCTTAAAACTGAAAACGAAATTGGTAAAAGCCTATAGCAGTCTATGGACGCCAACAGGACACCACCTCCTTTGGTGACATCATTGGATATCAGATCACGATCGCATCGAAATATGTTGTACATTGACGGGAAGATTTCTTGATTGAATACATCGTCTTGAAGATTTGTCTCTGAGAGGCAGACCATATCCATTTCTCCACTAGATGCAGAATTATAAAAGGAATTTGTTTTTGTTTTTAATCCTCTATCGTTTTGATAGTATATGGAGAGATTACGTGTGTTATAACTGGGTACTGGATCTAGTTTAAATTTACAATTTTTGGAAATCCATTAAAGTATTTGATAGTTAGGTTAGTTTCTCCGTTATTTTTTTTTTCATTCAGTTGCTGGCGTAGTTCCCTATAGTATTGAACTTGACGAGGTGTCTTATCGAAGGATATAAAGACATTCTTGAAATCATCGTTATTTTTTAGTTTTTTTGCATTTCTTATGCATGCCGATACCGAAGCTTCATTCTCTAAGGTTATTTTAATAGGGCGAGGAGTGGTTCTATTGGCATCGTATTTGCCAAGACGCATAGGTCGGAGGAAATTCGTATTCACTTGAGGGTTAATATACTGTATTAGGTTGGAAACTCCGTTTAATTCTGCAGTGAGTCGATTTTCTTTAGAATCAGCTGAATCTTGTTCGGAAATGCCGAAAATAACTAGGTTGCATTTTCTAACATTTCTTTCCTGTATTTCTTGGACGATGTCTTCGAACACGTTTGAAGGAATTGAGGTAGGAGGAGCCTTTGCTACATTTTTTAATTCTTTCACCTCTTCTTGCAAAGATATGATAACTGCTTTCAAAGCATTTATGTCTGTGCCAATGCTTTCGCATTGAGCACAAGTCCAAGAAAGTGACTTTTCAGCTCTGATTGTGCGGGTTTCAGAAGAAGAAAGACCGGCACAAGTATTACAGAAAGAATATTTACATATGCAGCAAATAAGCTTTAAATGTGCTTCCGCAGTTTTCTGACAAAGTTTACAGATATCCATTGTATTAAACTTCGATGTTACGCCTATGTGAATTCCGAAGGGATAGTGGAATGAAGTAAAGTAAGTTTACCTTAAGGATATCAAATTTGCAGTTTTAGGTCGACACAGAACGATATAAACTAATCACAATATGTACTCATTAACACTTTGCACATAAATGATATATACTTCCACGATTTAAAAGAGAATGTTTACTGAAATACGAGTAACAGCGGGACACTGACAGCTACTCAGTTCACCGTCGCTCGCTGAATTTATGAAGGAATCAGTACTCAGATCATGAGCTATTTCCAAATGAACAGCACGAGTCGTCATGCATGTGAAAATAGCCCCGTACCTTTTTTCTCGGCTCCTTTTTACTGTAACTTCCACTGGTCCGAAATAGTCAATACCCGTTTTTATGAAAGCTCTAATTGTCGGTTGGATTCGGCATTCGGGCAGTTGTCCCATAACTGGAATCTTCGGAGTCGCACGTCGGATTTTGCAAAACTGACAACTATTCCAGATACTCTTCACTGTTTGTCTCATTTTCAAAATCCAAAATTTTTGTCTCAAGTTGTTCATCACAGTCTCTTGGCTATGATGATATACATCTTCGTGATATTTCTGAACAATGAGTCTTGTAATTTTATGGTGTGGATCCAAAATTATTGGATTTTTAGTTTGTGTAGTCAGTGTCGAGTTTTCTGATCTTCCAGCAATTCTCAGAAGCCCATCATCTTCAGAAAGAAAGCAAGTCAGTGAACGAAGTCTACTTCCTGATGGAAATGCTTGATTTTTCTTCGCTGCAGCAATTTCTTCTGGGAAAGAGTCATTTTGTACCTTTCTGAAGAGAAGGTTTTCAGCTTTGATGATTTCCTCGATTGAGAGTTCTCTCGTACCTGTGTATCGTCTCTTGATGATTTCAATAAATCTTAAAACATAAGATGTGGTGCGAAGTAATCTCTGCCATTTTGAGAATCTGTTGATATCAGGTGTCATTGAAACTTCTTTCGACGAAATAACGAAAATATTTTCTGTCGGCTTCTCTTCCAAACTCTCTGGGTTGATACTTGCTTCTTCCTTTTCAGTTCCGAACTCTCTTGGCCAGTCTTCAGGACATTTCTTCAAAAAATCAGGTCCATTCAGCCATCTCTCACTATTCCAACATGTTTTTCTTTTAGTAGCATCATCAGCTGCATTTTCTTTTGAATTGACATACCTCCAGTCAGTTACATTAGTGATGTCATGTATCTCTCTCAACCGTTGAGCAATGAAAACTTTGTATCGTCGTGCTTCTGAACGTATCCAATGCAGAACTGTTCTCGAATCTGTCCAATAAAAAATGGAAGATATTTTCAGGTTCATCGTATTTTTCAATGATTGGCCTAAGCGAGCTCCCATCAGGGCTCCTTGTAATTCCAATCTTGGTATCGATAGCGGTCGCAATGGTGCTACTTTCGTCTTGGCAGTAACGAAGTTCGTTTGAATGTCTTGTCCTTCTCGAATTCTGATGTATGCAACTGCTGCGTAATTCGACTCCGAGGCATCGCAAAAGACATGCAATTGTATTTCGCTATTGAGACGATCCAATGTGAAATACTGCCTGGGAATCTGGAATTTGAAGATGTTTTTCAAATCAGAAAGCCAAATTTGCCATTGATCATTGAGAGTCTCGGTGATTTCATCATCCCAACCAATTTGGCTCCTCCAAATATTCTGTAGTAGGACTTTTCCTCGGATGATAAAAATTGCTAAATATCCTAATGGGTCGAAGATTGACATCACAATTTTTAAAACGTCTCTTTTTGTTGGTCTTCTGAGATTATCCAAAATACCCTTTTCGATTTTGTTGAATTTTGTCTGAAAACAGAATGTATCTTGTACAGGATTCCAATAAACACCCAAAATTCTTTCTACTGTTTCTTCCTGATCACCTTTTGATGTCTTATTTCCCCGTGCTACAAGTTCTTCTTCTACATTCTGGAGGACTTTGTTGTCATTTGCTATCCAAATGCAAATAACAAAGCCACCTTGTTTGTGAACATGTCATTGTATAACGTCCTGAATCAGTTTTTTAGCCTCTTCTAGTGTGTCAGCATTTCCCAAGTAGTCATCCATATAGTGGTGATATATGATAGCTTCTGCAGCCTCGGGAAAAGTGTCTGCGTAGTCTCTGGCATTCCTATTCTTAGCCTCTTGAGCAAGACATGGGCCACATGTTGAACCAAAGAATACTACCGAAATTTCATAAACGTCAGGTTCCACGTTACGTTTTAGTCCTCTCCAGAGTATTCTTTGAGAACTACAATCGTCTTCTCTCACTCTTACCTGAAGAAACATTTCTTTTATGTCTGATGTGAAAGCATATCTCTTAATCCTGAAATTTAGGAGTATCGTCTGAAGAGAATTATATAGGTCTGGTCCAGTCAACAAGCAATCATTTAAACTTATAGGTACCTTCATTTTTTGCCGATGCATCAAAAACGATTCGAAGTTTGTTCGGCTTGTTCGGATTGACGACGCCGAAGTGAGGTAAATACCAAGTTCTATCAGATATTTTTTCAGTTTCAGTTTTCGAAAGTTTTCTGATATACCCCTTTTCTTCCATTTCTTTGAATTTTTTATCGTACATTTCAGCATAATTCTTGTCCTCGTCCATTTTTCTCTCTGGCAAAACCAAATCTTCTTTTTTCCAGAGTAGTCCTGTCTCAAATCTCTGTCCAATTCTTCTCAAAGTTTTGTCCAATATCCGCTGAGCTCTTCTGTCTTCAGGAGATGGTGCGAGTTCTTGAGGGTTTTCTATTTTGTCTAGTCTCCATTGTTCTTTGACAAGGTCATGAAGAATATCCAAGTCATCCTTTTCCCTTGTCATATCGGAAGTTTGAATGTGACATACTAAATTTTGATCTCCTTCACCATTTTCCAAATTTCCATGAATCACCCAGCCCAGGAGAGTTTTACTTACCGCTGGTCCATCCCACGGTCCAGAAATTAGTTTTCTATTGACCAGAAGTGGCCAGTTGTCTTGACCGATAATTATTTTCGGTTGAACATTTTTCATAGAAATGACTCTATCATTAATATTAGGATAAATTTTGCGTAATTTGTCGACATCTTTTGTTTGATGGGGTAAAGATAATTTTGTTGTGCGTACACGTCGTAATTGGAAGCATGACCCGTTATTTTTCCCTTTTATTGTGAAACTTACTATTCTAGAATCATTCTCTTGACGCACGACATCTTCGTTTGTCCACTGCAAACAGAGATATCGTTTTGGACCATTTAAATCTAAAGAATCCGCGAAATCTTCATCAATGAGAGTGATAGTAGAAGCATCGTCCAACAGAACGTAAGTTTCAACTTCTTTACCATTATGGCATAAAATGACAGGTATGATTTTCAAAAGAGCGCTCATGTCAGAAATATGACAGTTGGTTTCAGTGACATTTTGTTTAATCAAATTACCATTATTTCTGGAATTATTATGCAAAAGTGTGTGATGGAGTTTTTTGCAATCTACTATTCCACACACTACTTTCTTCCGGCATTGACGTATATTATGGAAAGGTGTAAGACAGGAGAAGCAAATTTTCTTTTTGGTTATTAGAGACCATCTATCATCCACTGAAATATCGGAGAATTTAGGACACGAACTCAATGGATGAATCTCCCTGTCGCAGCAAAAACATCTTTTGTTCGACATTCTGTCTGAAGTTGTCAACGTGACATCTCTACTGTCATTAGAGAATTTATATTTTTGTTGCTTGTCAAATTTTGGAAAGTGAATCTGTGCTATTGCATTTGCTTTTTCGTCTAACCAGTTTGATAATTCAACGAGTTTTGTTTCAGGCTTCAATTTAGAGATGTGTTCTACCCACAACAGTTTGTAAGAGGTCGGTAACTTATTCAAAATTTCTGTGACCAACATTGGATTGTGTAAGTGATCATTCTCTTTCAAACATTGTACGGTAGCAACAAAATTTTTGATGTCGTCAGAAAATACTACAAACGAGTCCAATTTCTCTTCCTTGATCTGAGGGAATCTTCTGATTTTATCTAATAACATTGAAATTATATACTCCGAACGTCCAAATCTAATTTCAAGTAAGTCTATGATTTTGTTTACATTCTGAGGTAGTATAAGTAGAGACTGAACTATACTCCTGGCATTTCCTCTCAAACATTTCTGTAAACGAAATTGATTTTCCTCGTCAGAGAACCCACAAATTTTTGAAGAATTCCTAAACTGAAAAATGAAGTTAGGCCAGTCAAGGGGATTTCCGTCGAATATCGGTAAATCTTTCGGCAAGGATTGTCGTGTCAGAATTTTCGTGATTTGAGGAAGAGTAATTGGATTTTCATGTCGGGAAGTAGAAACTACTTCATTATTGTCGAATCTCAAATCTCTTACCTTTGAGCATCCCTGATTTTTACCATTTTTACCTGGGTCAGTTGACATATCCCTTACATTCCAATTCGAAGCTTGGTCATGTTGATATTCCCAGTGGAGTTGACCGTCCAACCATTCTTCCACCTTGGGCCTAATTGACTCATGTACCGACTCGGACCTAGAATCGGACTCATTTTCTTCAATTTCTGCCAGTTTGAGTGCCAGTTGAAGATCCGACATTTCTTGTTCTAATTTTTTCTTTTCTATAGCTGTTTCGATTTCGACTCTTCTCTTTCTTGATGCTACGCTACTTCTACTTCTTCTTGATTCAGACTTCGTTACTTCAATTGGATTTTTCTCTTCGTCTTTTCTGTCTTTTGGAGTTTTTTGTCTATCGTCTTCAACTTCAGCGAATTGCAGTCTACTTTCGCTTGCAACTTGTCTGGCTGCTTCCTTGGCTTGAATTCGTTTACTGCGTCGTATATTATCTGATTTCGCCTTCATTGTATGTCTACCACAGTGCTGGTGAGTTCTAAACAATCGAAGGACCAATGTTAAAGTCTTTACCTGAAATATTCTTATTTAATACGGGTCGAAGGGCCAATGTTATAGTCTTTACCTGAAATATTCTTATTTAATACGGGTCGAAGGGCGATTTTTTATTTAGTTTTTGAATTTCTTGTCTATTGAAACTTCTTGTCAATGTCAAACATATATTCATACTTTTTTTTTTTGGGTAACATGATGCTAATACATTTCAATCAAATAAATATACAAAGTGAAACGAATATATAACAATGAATCTAAATCAAATCATAACAAAGACCATTGCAATATACTCTGATAGCCAAGCAGCTATAAGAGCAATCATCTCCATGCAGTTTGATTCCAAACTGATCTGGAATTGCCTAGATAGATATATAGATAGATAGATGTTTATTGACTACGGTATATACAGGTACATTTGTAGCAAGTTAGTGATACATAATGTAAATAAACAGCATAACTGAACACTATCATATATAAAAAGAATATATAGAAAAATTACTGAATAAAATATACAGAAGAGTAATTGAACAAAATATACACATTTGCATATAAAATGTGCATGACATTATAGAAGTTCAAGCCCTGAGGTTGTGGCAACATATTCCCCCGTACTATAAAAGCAGTGTTCAATTAGATAGTTTTTGATGTGCTTTTTCAAATTTGGCGAGGGTAAGTTTGTGACACTAGATGGCAAAATTTCATTAAGACTGACATCGAGTGAGTTCTCAGAGGATCTTCGTAAATTGAACCGGTGGGGTCTCATAAGATAAGTCCCACGAGTATTATAGCCGTGAACTTGGGAGTTCGTCGAAAATGTATCTATATTCTTGTGTAGTTCCAAGATTATTGGTATTATTTCTGCTCAGCAATGTCTAGACTGAGTTAATCGTCTCAATTGGCGGAATACTCGGAAATAGATTTTACACATCAAACGAAATTAATTTAGAATTATCCGAGAAGGTTATTTTTTCAATACTGTCTATCAGTTTGATAAGGTTCTTCAAACTGAATTTAGGAACAAAATTATAATATTATTGAATTATTTGACAATTTCTTCGATAATCTGACTGAAGGAGCTGTCATAAAGGCAACCTCAGCCTGATGAGGTAATTGCTCTTAACAACTAAATTGATGAATTCATTTCAGGAAGTTGCAGATTCATAATTACTGATCTCGCTTTATCTCCTCCATCTTTCACTTCTCTTTGGTAGGATTTGGTGAAGTCTTTGGAGGATTTGGTCGGAATTTGAAAAGGTATTAAAAAGAGGGATTTTTTGATAGTAATTTATTTATCCTGCTTGAGGAAGCTATCGTATAGCGAAACACGTGTCGCGGTTACGTACACCCATTCAGTGAAAATCCTACAGGAAACTGTGGTATCATTGTTAATATGTATTTCATCAAGTATCGGCCAGTTCAATTCAAAATTTTGACAGAAATTGAAATATCAATTCTGAAAAGACCCGGCCATAGCAATGGAGCTATTTACGAATGATCTTAACATTTAGAGTCAACGTTTGCTTGAATGTGGTTGACAATGTTCATTGCTGAATGGTAATGGTTCGGACTTCCATTGTCTCTACTATTAATTCTATTGAAACCTGTTGCTAAGAACGAAAGGATAAAAATACAAATCGTGTAAGGAAATCAAATTCCGAACAGAAGGTTAAAATGGATTTTTTGGTCAATAATAATATTAAGGTTTGGTTGATTAAAAAAAAATAATTGTACAAAATATCGAGTTATCGAATATCAAACATCAGTAAAAAAATTAAATGAAGAAATGAATTAAATAATATTGTGACAAGAAAATTGAGATATCGAATGTTAAATATTAGTCAAAAAATTCAAAGAAAGAAATGAATGAAATAGTATGAATAAATGTTAAAAGCAAGTTTCAAGTTGAGTGTACTCACGACGTTTCGATTGCTGGTATCCGCAATCGTCTTCGGGTGATGACTGACAATATTTCGTGATATGGTCGGTTATAAATCTCGATTTCCCCATGGTGGGAAAAGGGGCGGTACTAATAATGAGGTGCACGGGTGCTACTACTAGAAGTGTGCTGATCGATTTTTAGCGGGAAATGGATGTATTGGCGCGAGATTTCTCCCTCCTCGAGTTGAAGTCGGCCCATGCCTTGGATAAGCGGCCTCCACACATTTCGGATCTCCACGCTGGGGTGACTGATTGCGTCATTGTTGAGGATGTAGGCGGCTTCCGCGAATTTCCTCTTGAACCAGTGCTCCTCTCTGTGTATGACCTCGGCTCCAGACCATTTAATGCTGTCATGGTTTGTCCAAACATGCTCCGCTATCCCTGATTCCGTTGTTTCTCCTCGTTGTATGTTTTTCTTGTGTTCGCCCATTCTCACTTCCCATAGTCATCTGGTTTCTCCGATGTAGGATTTGCCGCACTCTCATAGTATCTGGTAAACGCAGTTGTTGGTGTCGCTGTTTTTATTCGGTGGTCTAATTTTTGTGAGCTGGCTGCGTGCTGTGTTCCCTGATCGAAAATAGACTCTGACGTGTTATTTCCGTCCTATCTTCTTGATCCTCTGGAATTCCTTTCACGTAGGGGAAAGTGAGAATTTGTTGTTTCAGTATCTCCCTGGTGTTTCTTTGGTTCGTCCGGGCCAATGTCTGATCCACTAGCTTCTTCGAGTAGCCGTTTTCTGAAGATCCTTCCTTATGTTATTCAGCTCCTTGTCGAGACTTTCTTTGGTTCTCTGAGATCATTTTCCATTTTGAACTTGATAGTGGGCCTCACGTTATTTAGATTTTCTAGAAAGGCGTCCAACTCTGCATCTCCGTGGTTCCTTGCTATGAACGTACCTATCGTCGACGTGTCTCAACCAGATGCGGGGTAATTACTCCTCCCGGTAATAAATAATGACCCAAAATTATTCATATGGAGAATCCGAGTAGATTGCATCACTACAACTCATCATAACCCACCTTTTACGAGCCAATTCGTCAGAATAATCGCCGTCGTAGAAGAGAAAAGGACGCGGTAAAAGGCCGTTACTTTGGATAAGCGTTTGATACTTCCGTGTTCTATATTTTAGGGCTTTATGACCCGCTATCCACATATAAGGGTTTTCTGAAACAACAGTCTCTGGAGATTTCAGGGCGAAACGTGGGGCGAATTCCGTCGAAAAATTTGTATCATGTTGATGGGAGTTGCAGAGGAAGCGCGATCTTTCACTTTTATCAATATTCTGTGCTTGCGGCAGGTCTGACCTGAGAAATTTATTCTATCGTGGTAGTTGATTTTCAATAAAAACAAGACATTCATGGGATAATAATGAAAGGTCAATATTGGTCCATATGGATGTGGATAAGAAGTATATCACATAAATTGGGTAAATATTATTTCAATATAACGGGAACATTGGCTCATATTGAAAATAATATATTCCCCATAAATCATCACGATTTATTGTATGGATATTGGAAAACTATATGAAAAATCTAGACGAAGTTATATTGTGAAAAATTCATTGGCCAGGTAAAAGTTATGTTCGGAATTATCAAATGAATTTTACTCCATGAATATGTTGTCTTCATTCACTACTAATCACTGATTAGTGGTGACAGTAATCACCCATCTTTCATGGGATTAAATTTCAGCTAATTGAGCTTTATTCATATGTGCTGAATTAATAGCACCCAATGAAAAAGATCAATGTGGGGATTAAGCTTCCTATTTCCGTTTTTACAAGCAACCATTAGTCCCCGAAGAACACTCGATTTAGTGAAGAGATACGGATGGTGATTTCGACTCATGCTCGAGATAGCACCAGGGTGTTGAATAGTGAAAAATTATTTCACTTGTGAGGAAATATAGTCTAAGAGCTACTGACGCACGTTTCATGAAGTGTTTCATGCACCTTGAAATTTTGCTATAATGCATCTCTTGGGTAGATGTGAAGGTGAGTATATGTTGGCTAGACCTACCTTGGGACACCAGGTACTGCGCATAGAAGAAAGAAGAAAGTAGCTTAATCGGCGATAAATCGCCCAGTCTGGCAACCCTGGCAGGGTTATCAGCGAGTGATGAGCAGGTAGAAAGTCAGTCCTCGCGTTTCGATTGGTCGGCTGTGATATCGAAGAACGCACAGGGTTGTATTAGGCTGTCACAGTCTACTACTTATGAATAGTATTAATACATATCGTTTGGAGAGCACGTATTATTCCAGACAATATGTTCAGCACAGATACGGACGGGATTGAAAACAATGTTGTATCAAATGAAGAGTGCACGGAAAAAACGATGAATGCCCAATAACCAAGAATATTAAGGAAAGCGTTTTTTAATTGAAATTCTGGTTATCAGCTATTCACTCATTATCTTCAGCTAGTGAGAAAAACAGTCCCTCTTGATATGTTTTCTTATAATCACGTTTATAGCTAGCCATCAGAAATACCTTTCAGAATTCGAAATGCAAAATCTTTCATCGTTTTTGCCGAATATATGAATTTTCAAATTCACGTTTTCTATGTGACTGTTATCGATATTCCCGTTCATTCAGGTACCAGAAGATGCAGCTTATTGACAGGAAAAATATTATGTCTACAAATAAATTTGGTAAAAATGGATTGTTTTCATTCCTCCCATGTGCTCTTAAATTGCTTATAATAATAATAGTCCTCCTCGAAATAGAATAAAGAAAAGGCATTTGAGGCATTCTATAGAAACACCTCTTTTCAGTAGTTCCAAGTCCTGCCCTGACCCACTGAAAGTGTATGCCTTTTGTTATTATTTTTAATTATTGAATTGAAGACGGTGTTTGAATGTCTTATTCTTTATCCGTTGTGGAATTAGCTCAATTTTACATAGAAGATTGTTGGCTTCTTAATAAAACACGACAACTTTGGATTATTTCTTTATGTTAACCCCCTTGAAAGTGTCTGCCTCATTCATTATCCATTGTAAAATTAGCTCAATTTTACATTAATGATTGTTGGCTTCTGAATAAAACACTTCATTTAGTTAAGAAAAAATAACAACTTTGTAAATTTTTTTTTTATGTTAACCCCCTTGAAAAAGTCTGCCTCATTCATTACCCATTCTAAAATAAGCTCAATTTCACATTAAAGATTGTTGGCTTCTGAATAAAACACTTCATTTGGGCCATATTTTTTTGCACCTTTCCTCTATGCGCAGTACCTGGTGTCCCAAGATTGGTCTAGCCAACACACACTCACCTCCACAACTACCCAAGAAATGCATTATAACAAAATTTCAAGGTGCATAAAACACTTCATGAAACGTGCATCAGCAGCTCTTCGACTAATAGCCGAAAAGAGATGGGACAGAGAGATAGGCTTTTTTTTACAGCGATGCTTATGAGTTGCTCAGATTGTTCTAAAATTGTTCTAAAATTGTTCGTTTTCGTTAACCAGCTGACGAACGTCAACCCTCAGAAGTCGAAACTTGTGCGAGCAATGGATCAACGAGGCCTTACCTTTTAACGTGCGATTACCCAGCACGGTGGCCTGGCGAGGATTCGAACCCCGGCCTTCCGCTTGATAGGCAGATATGCTAACCACTACACTACCGAGACCACTAGATTGCTACGTAAGGTCGTGGGTGTCGTAATCTGTTGATATTGAAGATGAAAAATTATTTGAGAGCTACAACTCTCGAGAAAAAGGGGAGAATTGGTGAGCGCTGGAATTCTTTTTTAATGAAAAAAACAATGGAAGTCGACAAATAGCAAAAGATTGGGCAAATTTTCAATTAACAAGATGTTTGAAATAATGGATATTATAAAAAAACAAATCTAAACTCTGGCTGAATTTATGAAAAACAAAAAAAAATTGTCAAGTTTTGCAACTGTCTCAACCAGTCTGGCTGTTATATTTAACAGATCGTTAAATCAGGTTTGCTGGTCAGGACAGACTCACCCCAGAGCTCTATGTGACAGAGAGAAGAAAAATAAAGCTGATACTCCAACAGTTATATGAAGCTCAATCACTTTTGAAGAATACTGCAGCTGAAGTAGCTGAGACATCCACTTCAAAAATTATATATGAACCTTCAAGGTAAAAAGCAGTAGGGAAAGGTAGGTAGAGATTTCCCGATGCATCTACTGATTCATGAAAACCAACATAAAAGGCAATGGCGCACTTACAGTCTCAATGTCGGGCTGCAAACAGAATTTTCGCCTCCAGTTACTTGTCTCTAGTGATATGACTCTCCCACAACGTTCACCGTTATTTTTTTCTCTATTTCAGATCCTAGAACTAGTCCGGGGGATTTATGAACCTTAGAAAAATCACAAAGCACAACAGAAACAAATACATTGAAAGCCTAAGAAGTTTTTCATACTATGCGAGTGAGGGATTATGTTATACCCTCAGGCAAAGGGAATAAAATTCTTTATAAAGAGCTGTCAAACTTCAACATTGCCCAGATAGGTATAATTTACAGTTACAAATGTATTTCCAAAAAATTCAAATCTCAGGTTGATAATCTCCAGACTTCTGTGGAAATATCATAGTTAATATAGTTTCTAGGTTAATTAGGTAACTTTTGAGTTTTGTTCGCCTTTTCTTGTTATTTATATTACTATTTTTCAAGAGTTATAGGTGACATTCTGATACATGACTCTAAATTATTGATGCTTATGGTCCTATGATTACTGTTTATTGAATATTATTATTATCGTTTATATTTATTGTATGTATATTAGGATTTCCCTAAATAAACGTATTCATTCATTCATTATGAGGTCGATTAAAATATGAAGAAAGTTATTGACGTAATTTTCTGGCATATATCGTTTCTTACATACATCGGCATCGTTTATATAGTAACGACCCAGATAAACTTTTGCATCACTACTAACGATATATTATTTCGGAAAAGACGTGATATCTCGTGAATTCACAATATGACTAATATATTCTTGATCCAAAATTTGCATTATGGTTATATTGACAATATTGAAATATTGTACGTATATGTGTTGTCCTGTGGAATTTATTGATACTCGCTGAACTAACCAAAGGATTTGACCGGGACTTTCACAGTCGAGTCCTTCCGTAGTGAGCTCGCTTCTGGAATGAGGGTGGGCATGTTTTTGTTTGATAGTCACTGATGATATCGTATGATATAGTCGTACGCACACAAGAATAACCAACAAGTTGATAAGAGATCGACACCCGTTTCTTCTAGATTAATACTGGCCCGCAACGGAATTTTTTTTTTGCTATAGCAAATCGTGAAAATATTTCTATATCTACAATTTACGGCATTCTCAAAAATCCAGATGGAAAATCCAATAAAACCCAGAATACCCCAGCGGAAATTAAGTCCGAACTTAAAGGGGTTAATAATAGAATAATCTACTCTGAAAAAAAAACATACAATTACTAGATAGAAAACTTGGTCACAACAATGTTGTAGTATTCGGCGTTGAGCAAGAAACGAAGTTCGCTTCCTTTTCCTTCCTCAGTGAACTCTTGGGAGTATCAATAAGTTCAGTTGACGTCAACAATCACTTCTGTTTTGTACTTTGAAAATTTTAGATATTATAGAACCTCAAAACTACTTGCTAGCGATCGAGTCGAGAGGATCAGGTGATACAAAAATCACTGCGAAGCCATCCTAATACTACCAAACGACATTAAGAGCAAAGCATACTCTCTTGACGACATAAGGTCGAATCCCCATATCTTGAAGAATCAGTACAACTCAGAGGGAGTTGGTGACGATAGCAAAATGAAAATATTCATCGTCTGCTGAGAAGCTCACTTCCAAAAGGGCCCTGAGATGAAAAAAACCTACCTGCTCGATATAATATTACACAAGAAAAATATGAAATCTTACGTATACATGTAATTTGGTCTTCACCTCAAGTTTTTTGATTCAAGTGTTTATCCATACTGAATTACTTACTTGAAATAAGCTGATTCACTTTTCTTTCGAAATATTATTATGTATCATAATCTCAATACAATCTGAAACTCAAATTATTTTTGCAAGATTATCGCTCGTACTAATTAGTCGAAAATAATCAACACTTCTGGATTTTTAAAATTTGGCATCCAGGAATGTCAAAAAAATTCAATCTCAACTCAAAGAACAATATTGATTCTGCCGCAGTAACAGAGACATCACATCAGAACTGATACCCGTTTGTTTGAAATCGATCGTTATAATTTAGTTCACGTTAATAAAAATGATGAAGGTAGTGGCATCGCGGTATTCATTGACCAGATACTCAAATACAATACAATCCTTCCTCAAATAAGTCCACATCTGAAACAGCTCTAGATTTCTATAGCCAATAGATGTAAGACTTTCGCCTTTGGACTTCTGTATCGACCCCCTTCAGGTGATATAATTCAGTGCATCAATGAGCTGGAAGACAGTGTGGCCAACCTGCTTACTTCAAGTGGTTGTTTTTTACCAGCAGGCCACTTCAATATGAATCTGCTAAACAATGATCGTCGCAGCTAATTACTAATCAATTTCTTTAGCTCATTTAATTTATCACAGATGGTCAAACATTCCTCTTGCTTAACTGCTAACTATATTTTCTTCACTTCGGACTGAAAGAAGATACAGTCTGTTGATGTCGTCGACATCCCTGGTATATCAGATCACACAACGGTATCTTACTTCATCCCTAACAACACATGGATATACTGGGTAAGTCCTTTTAATGTACCGCGGTACAAAGACGTGAACGGGACTTCCATGGGATATCCCATCCAGGTTGTCCCATGAGGTATATTCATAATCCCTCCCGCACAGTATGCCCAGTGGTAAATTACTTAATGTCCCATTAAGTAAATCCATAAGCTGTCCCATTCATGTCGCAGTTATTTCATTTATAAAAAACATGATTATCAATTGAAATGATTAGTTTAGTTCGAAAATTGCTATATCTATGGTACAATTTTTTCTCTAGATATTTTTATCATTGAATGACAAAATCTTGCATCTTATATTTGAGTTGCTTAAATAATTACATGCGTGTTTACACTGATCCGCTTTAGTAATTTGACCAAAGTTGGAAGACGAAATAGTTGAAAGCGAGCCAACTGCGCCGATGAGGCATTTCTTCGCATGTCGACTCATAGATGGCAAAAAAATTGATGAAAATAATGACAATTGATACTCCTCAACATTTTGTATCTTTTTTTATTTGAAAAATGAGCTTATCAGAAACTGACAACGTAACATATGGCATATGTCGAACTTTCGAATCAACTAAGATATTGATATGCCTAGAAGTGTCCTCAGTTTTCTACTCAATGCTCACGTCGACAAGCCAACGGCCTTGGGTGCGAGCAACTTCTTTGAAAAATCATACAATATTGTATTTCCTAAAACAAAAGCAGAAATGAGAAAAGTATTCCACAACCAATCAAATCGCCCGGTCCTCCATTAATAATAATAATAATAATAATACCTTTATTGCTTCTGAAAACATGGTTTTACAGCAAGAGTCGAGTAAGAGGGAAAAAAAATACACAAAAAGAACTAACAAGTGACACAATATCGTATTCTTAAGGAAAAAAATATACATATATATATAGAGGACACAGAAGATTATTCATTATGTATAAAAGACCTGAGCCTCAGAATATTCCATACAAAACTTGAAATAATTTTGGCATCATCTGGAGAATGTGCCTCTAAGGAGGAAAGTAATGATTCCCACGACTCGAGAGATTTATAATTGGGTTTCAAGACACTATAGATAGGGCACTCAAACAATATATGAGAGATGGTTTCGGTTTCGTGGCAATTGCAGACTGTGCACATCTCATTGGGGTCAATCAGATGAGACGATCCATTCAGAGTAAATTTAATTTTGAAGTTATTGGCCAAACGCAATTGGGCCAAAGTACGGGTGACCTGTATCGGTAGTTGTAGCAGTAAGTAGTCTTTGGGTTTTTTAGAAAAGCTAGAATTACTGTAGAGTGGCAGAAAGGTGCATCTTTGTATCAGTGAAATATCACTTTCAGAAAGTTTATCGTAAAAGCTGGCTAAAATTTTTCTTTTGTTGAACTTTCCATGAATGATGGCATCATTCCATATGTCCTCAGCACCGGCAAAAACAAAACATGATTTCAGCTGACTGGCCCAATTGAATTTTTCATCAGTATTACCTAGTAATTTTATTTGTTGTTTCAAACACAATTTCGGCAACCGGGTGTCTTCCATCTCTAGTATTTTTTGCAGCCAGTTCAACGACATTTTGAATACATTGTAGGCATATTTAACTCTGCCAGTTTCAATTCGAACAACATAATCAGGTGAATTATTGTGAACAAGCAATATTCTTTTGAGGAATAATATTTGAACCCTCTCTAATATATCAACATATCTTAAACCCCAAACAGGTATGCAATTCGACATGGTACCTAACGCAAGAGATTCGAATAATTTTATTCGGGGAAACCAAGTATCAATTTTGGCTTTACACATAATTGGCAAAATTGCGCCTACAGCTTGCTTGGCCTTGTCGACGGTAACTGAGGCCATTTCTCTGAATAGACAGGAAGGAGTAAATGTTACACCCAAATAAACATATTTGTTCGTTACACAGATAGGTTCGTTGTTGAGGTAAAATTTGTGCTTATTTAGTCGAAAACCACCTCTAGAGAAAGACATGATTTTAGTTTTAGCGGTATTAACGGTGAGGTCGAGAAGGGCAGAATACTTTTCGAGAACTTTAAGTTTTTTTGTTATTATTGCATTACTGAAGTGATATGTCAACATAGTGCAACCAATCGGGTTGTTCCGTATATCGTTTCGGTTGACCAGAATGTTCTCTCTCTTTATGGCATTGGTCTGGTCCATTCAAGCGAGACAGAGAGGGAGAACCGCTCTGGGTAACCAAAATGACGGAACATATCCTTAATCC
This sequence comes from Zygogramma bicolorata, assembly GCA_032362365.1. Classification (NCBI taxonomy): domain Eukaryota; kingdom Metazoa; phylum Arthropoda; class Insecta; order Coleoptera; family Chrysomelidae; genus Zygogramma; species Zygogramma bicolorata. The sequence continues at coordinate 277,704 of JAVJAQ010002559.1, read as the reverse complement.
TTAACCTCATTTTCCCAAAGCTTCGAGGGGTGTTTTGTTCGAATCGGCGTTGTGTTGATTGAGCTGTGGTTTGTAGCGTGGTTGAACATTTTGAATTATTTTATAAAAGTGAGAATTAGTAGTATTGTGAGTGATCTGCTAGAGTTATTCAGACATTAAGAAGTAAGTGGTTATAGCAGATATTAAGTACTCGTAGAAAAATAATTATTAAACCTACCTAAACTACTACAAATCCAATCATGGATAGAAAGAGATAAGTAGGTATTCCCTAAAGGAAACAATATGATTAGTAAATATTATAAAGGGGCACGAAAACTTGATGGAAGAGAAAATGTTATATTAGATCATTCGTAGTAGTATTGTGGATAGAAGTTGTACATCACAGGTGGAAACCTCAGTGGAGACTGATATCTGTAATATATCAATACCTTCTGCTTCAAGAAGCATCAGTAAAGATGACATTCACTCCACATTCCCTACAACGAGTACAATGTCCACGAAAAATGCTGACCTATCTGTTGATAATTAATGTATTTCAAGTTCCTGATATTTCTGATGTTTTTTCTATTGAAGAATTGAGTCCTATTTCTGCAGAGGACCTTATTCAAAATGAAACTTCCTTGAATAACAATAGAAATTCGAATAATGACTCTGTAAATATTAGATCTAATTTAACTGAATGGGCTCCGAACTATAACATAACACATACAGCAATATCAGATTTATTACAAATATTAAAAATTGAAAAGTACATTTCCTAGTTTACCTCCATCTGCCAGAACTCTATTGCACACTCCTAGACAATTAATTATTCATAAGGTTGAACCAGGAAGATATTATCATTTTGGATTCAGAGAATGTCTGATGAAATCATTGAGCCATCATGGAGGAATCTTCCTGATTTCAAAATTAGAAGTATTCTCGGAAGTATTCATTAACATTGATGGATTTCCATTATCAAAGAATTCTGGTAGTCAGCTCATTTAGAAAAATATAAAATATTCTATGCACTCACTCAAACTCATTTTCAGTACTTAGTATACTATATATAACACCAAAAATATCTGTTACAGGATCTTCTGAAGGTTTTGGTAACAGGAAACAAATTGAAGAGGCTCTTCAGAAGTTTTTCAGAAGGGCAAAATAGAGGAGCCATCCCGAAATAGTTAGTGTTTGAATCAAGTTTTTTATTTTGTGTATTTTTTTATGCCCTATTTTTGTTTCATATATAGATCCTATTATTCCTGTTTCAAGAATGTATATTTTATTTTCACCCCATTTTTAGACCAAAGTAATGTGATATATCCAGATCCTATTATTCTTGTTTTGAGAATATATCTTAGTTTAACGTCACTTGTAGATCGAAGTAATGTGAATATATAGACCAGAGTAATAGTATTTTAGTTTTCATATATTTGAGAGTTTACAAATTTTTATTATATTCATTTATTTCATATTATTTGAATATATTTTTCATTTTCTGTTCATGTTTCATTAGTATTTGTCCCTATATTGGATATCCCGAGAATACCCAGTGGATTCACTTCTAGTCCTAATAGTACAGCCTAGGGACGGTTTCGGGACATACTTATAAGGATGTGGTATTTCCCTAGAACCTACCAGAGGGATGGCCCTGGGATATCCTTTTTGTCGGAAATCAGATGTCCCAGGGACGTCCCTCGTATGTACCATGTTCCGGGAACAGCTGTACTAGGGACAGCCCCAAAACAAATTATAGATGTCCCAGGGACGTCCATAGGGTGTACTTGTGTTGTTAGTGTTAATACCTTCGGAACACCACGAAAAATAACAACTTACACTAATTGAAACTATCAGAGATTCGATTTCGAACACTTTAAATTCGATATCCAAAACTTTGAATGGAATGACATATATGCAATCGACAATGTCGATGATATGATTGAATTTCATGAATGAAAAAAATATTATTAAACTCATTGAAAACCATGCAACCTTCTGCTCTATGGCTAACGAACAACATCAGGGATATGATTTTTCTCAGAGATCACGCATACAAGAAATACAAAAAATCACTTTCGGTAATCGACTGGAATATTTATAGAGTCTTGAGGAACCATACAAAAGGGGCTATTCGACATGAAAAAAACGCATATCTCAATTTTGTGCTTTCGAAAAATAACTCTTAATCAACATGAAACACAATTAGATCTCTTGATATTCTGAGAGAAAAAAGTAACGCAGATAATCCATAATACCAGAAAAATCTCAATAGCGTAAACGAGCATTATAATTCCATCCCAAAACATGAACCTACTATTGATCAAATATCTCTGCTAGACCGCTACAAAAATCAAATAACTACTCCTCTGGCTGATACCACGAAGGGCATTGAATTATATCCGACCGGTGCCAGTGCTTTTTTTTTCACAGAAGAAAATCCTGTATTTGCTTCTGGCGATAAAAATGAAGGAACTGATTTTTAATTATAGGGACCGACACACTTGCAGACCGGTTGGGAAATCTACAATTCCATTTTCAATTTGGTGAAAATTGTCTTTCTATTTACGTATAGACCGAACAGGATTTTGACACTTCGTTACTGTTACGGTTGGGAAAAGTCTGAAAAACATGTTTTCGTTGAAGTACTCAGGACCAGGTAGCCAAGTGGTTAGAAGCGTAGCTTTTCAATCCATCTATCTGCCGGTCGTGTGAGTTCGAAGCCTAGCGCAGCAGGACCTTTTTTCCTGGAGAGTGCTAGGAATCGTACGTTGAAACGTAAGACCTCGTTGATCCTTGGCTCGCACAAGTTCCGTCTTCTGAGGGCTGCCCGTTCAAAATGGGACGACAGCTGGTAAACGGAAAAAACTTTTTATATTATTCATGAGAGTAAATAATTTAAGCGACAACAACAAAAAATCAACGTACTGACTGGAATATTTTGGAATACGTCCTTGATTCTATTTTCCATATCATCCTTTGTAAAAATCAATTTTTGTCAAATCCGGTGAGCGAGGTCACTTGAAATAGCCTCCTCTGCCGATCCATCTTCTGGGAAATGCAGTGTCTAGAGAATTATTAACAGGAACAGTGTGGTGAACAGGTGCTTCGTCGTGTGAAAACCATATTCTTCGTTTGATTCGAATGGGTAAACGATTAATCAATTGAGGTGAATCAGGCCATCAACTCTTTCCTCAAAGAATATATGCCAACGAGGAAATTTCCAACTATGCCGCCTGGTGACTTGTGGTTCGAAAGAAAACGGGTGTCTATTGAATGATAATGGAAATTGTGTCCATTTAAAACCCATTTTCATGAAATGTTCCTCCATCGGAAAATAAAACATAAATAAAAAATACTCTGTCTTGCAGCAAGTGTTGCTGAGCTCATTCACAAAATGTTACTCTTCTTTCAATATCCTCATCCAATAACTCTTGATGTGACTGAACTCGGTTCGGATGGAACTTATTCTTTTTCAAAATTCTTTGTATGACAGTTCGGCTTATATCAGTTTGTTTACATATTTCTTTATACGAGATATGATGCTCTTCTGTAACTTTCAAGAGGACAGTCATTTCAGTTCCTTCAGTTAATGTAGTTTTGGTTCTTTCTAATTTTTCATATGCGACATTTCCTGTTCGAGTAAATCGAAGAAGCATCTTTTCAAATACGCCTCTTTTCTGGGTTGTCGCCTGTCTGGATATCGTTCATTTCAAATGCCATTATCTTATAAAGCGATAGATACGAAAGTGTATGACATTAATTTTTGTTTCATGCTAGAACTTATCGATCATTGAATTGCAAATTCATTGCCCACTTTGATAACAGTTTCATTGCGTTTGGCGCACCATGATCCTGTTCACAAACAACCGGTAAGTATCATTTTAGTGAAAATAATGATAATAATAACGTTCATTGAGCATATATATATATATATATATATATATATATATATATATATAATAATATTTATTCACAGTATAAGTAATACACGTTGTGATCAGGTAGATATAAAAGAGAATAACTATCAAAGATTTCGATAAGTTCGAATAGAAAAATATATAATAAAACTTTCACAATTTAAATGAGTATAAATAGTTCTAATCAGCGAAAAAAGAACTAGAACTATTTTTATGTTTATAAAAAATTTCCTAAACAATAGTAGATACTACACACGCACGTAAATATATACAAACATTCAAAAACATACATATACAAGACAAGTCAAAATAGTGATGTTCGAGTTTTTATTGTTCAGACAATAATAGACGCTATTCAGTTAACACTTAGGTAACTCTTTATTATAATCAATATTCAAACTAACACAGTATTATTATATTTGAAGGAACGCGACGCGATACAGTTGAGAACCGTTTTGTGACTGACTTGGCAGCGTTGCCAGATGTGTCTTAATAATAATCATATCACTCGAACAACTACATATAACAATACATGACACGCCCCTTTTCAAGAAAAAATAGAAAATACATGAAAAATAAAGAATATTCAACCGAATACACAATCTTGGGGCCTCTTAGTAAGATAGTCTTTCTGGGGGTTTAATAAGTCTTCCATATCTGGTTTTTACACATTGAATTGTGTCATTTCCTGATTTCGCTGTAGGATCTCGTTCAGGCGGTGAATATGTAGGACCAATTGACAGTCTTTTTTGTGCCACACTAATCTCAGGTTCATTTTCTGGTGAAGTTTTAGCAATATTAAATGGTCTCAGGAAAATTCGGTTACGTCTATAATTAGTGTGGTTACTTTTTACAATGAAATCATTCGGGCCTGCTTTGTTAAGGATTACTCCAGGTTGCCATTTTCCCTTCTCTTTTTGCATCAATACATTCCGCCCAGGTACTAGTTCAGGAAGTTTCTTTGAATGTTTGTCGAAATAAAATTTGTGTTTTTCATTTCTGCACTCAAGTTTTTCTTTGACATTTTCTGGAACACAGGTTGGTTTCAGCAGATCAATGCTCACAGGCAGAGTAGTCCTCAGTCTTCTTCCCATCAACAATAGACAAGGAGCAGGTAAATCTTGTTTAGGAGTACAGTTGTAGTTTAAGATTGCCAGAAATGGATCTTCTTTCGATTGGATTGATTTTGTTATAAGACTTTTTACAGTCTGTATTGTACGTTCAATCATTCCGTTGCTGCGGGGGTAGTAAGGACTGGACGAATTTAACTGAATACAGTACTTTTCAGCGAACGAGTAAAACTCGTGGGAGTTGTATGGGGGGCCATTATCTGAAAATATCTCTTCTGGTAGCCCATGTGATGAAAATATATTTTTCAGAGAGGAAATTAAACTTGAAGCAGTTTTACTGATAAGTTTGTTAACTACGACAAACTTACTATGATAGTCAACAAGTACTAGAAAATTGTTCGAATCTAGAGACATAAAATCCATGGCAATTTTTTGCCAGGGTAGAACTGGAACGTTGTGCGGAGTCATAGGTTCCTTTGTATTACTTTTTGAGTATTTTTGACATATTTCACAGTGACTTATTAATTTTTCTATATCTGAAGAAAGTCCAGGATAATATATGATTTCTTGAGCTCGTTTTTTACACGAAACAATACCCTGATGAGACTGGTGAAGGATATTTAAAAACTCTTGTCGTAAAGAAGTAGGAATGATCAATCTTTTGTGGAAAAATAGCACATTTCCATGAACAAAAATATCGTTTCTGATGTCCCAGTATTTTTTCACCTCAGGAAGCACACGACTTTAATGCGTGGGCCAACCGTTTAGTACATAATGTTTGACTGTTCTAAGAATATCATCTTGTTCGATTGCTTGCTGGAGCCTCTCTTCATTCGTTTTAGAGGTTGAAAGAACAGAGTATACACGCAAATTTGTATCCAGGTAGCTAGTGTCAATCGTGTTCGCTAGGGGGTCACGACTTAAAGTGTCAGGAATTTTTAGTAGCTTCCCAGGAACATAAACCAGTTTGAAATGATACCGTAGTAGACGAATAGCAAGTCTCTGGATACGGGGAGACATATCATCTAAATTTTTCTTCAGAAGACCTATCAACGGACGATGATCTGTTTCTGCAGTGAAATCTCGAGCATATAAATAAAAATGAAAATGCTCGCAGCCAAACACCAAAGCTAGCAGCTCTTTCTCAATATGATTGTAGCGCTGTTGACATGCTGTTAATGAAACAGAAGCATATTCTATTGGTTTTCCATCTTGTGTAATAACAGCTCCTAGCCCATAAGGGCTGGCATCCACTGATAGAGTTGCCTCCTTGTTAGGGTCAAAATATGCTAGAGTTGTCGCTGAAGAAACTAACTGTTTTATTTTGCTGAAACTTTTTTTGTTCCGTTGGTGTCCATTGCCACTCAAATCTGTCACTCAGCAGTTTCCTCAATATATTTGTTTCTTGCGACAAGTTGGGAATAAATTCTGCTAAATAAACTACCATTCCTAAGAACCTTTGAAGTTCTTTTTTATTTTTGGGGGGACTCATATCTGATATAGCTTTTGTTTTATTGATATCTGGTGAAATACCGTTGCTACTTATTTGATGTCCAAGAAACTTGACTTGTTTTACACAGAACTTAGATTTTTGTAAGTTGAGTGTTAATCCACTTTCTTGAATTTTCCTCAGAACTATCTCGAGATTTTGGTGGTGTTCTTCCGAAGTTTTAGCAAAAACCAGTATATCGTCGAAATACGAGATCACACCTTCAATCCCGGACAAAATATCAGAAACAAAACGTTGGAAAATTTCCGGAGCACAGAAAAGTCCATACGGCAAACGTAGATATCTGAACCTGCCATAGGTAGTTGTGATCGTACACAGTAAGGAACTCTCATATGTTAGTGGTAGTTGAAGAAAGGCTGATGACGCGTCAAGTAGCGAAAAATATTTCGCATTCGAAAGTTCAGAAAATGAAGTGTTTTGAGTAGGTATTTGGAATTTCTCCCTTCTAATATATTGATTTAGATTACGAGGATCCATACACACGCGAATATCGGAACCCTGATTTTTCGGTACCACTACAATTGGATGAATCCAATCAGTAGGTTCGGTGACGGGAACTATAATGTTTTGCGCAACTAACTGATCCAATTTTTCTTTAACTTTGTCTTTCAAAGCGATTGGCACTTTACGCGTAGCAGTTATACGAGGAATTGCATCCTCAGTTAAAGTAATTTTCACTTCTCGATTCACTTTACCGATTCCGCAAAATACAGATTGATATTTGTCTAAAATCTGTTGCAGGTTACTATCATCAAAAATTGTTTTTGTAACTGCCACACCGCTGCCACCAAGTGATGTTTGAGTTTTTATTGTTCAGACAATAATAGACGCTACTCAGTTAACACTTAGGTAACTCTTTATTATAATCAATATTCAAACTAACACAGTATTATTATATTTGAAGGAACGCGACGCGATACAGTTGAGAACCGTTTTGTGACTGACTTGGCAGCGTTGCCAGATGTGTCTTGATAATAATCATATCACTCGAACAACTACATATAACAATACATGACAAAAATGAACGATATTTAGACATCAGTAAGATTAATCTGGTGGATCTAAAAAACTATTCCAACATTATTCAAGAACTATTTCTGAAGCCCATTTTTTATATGCAATATTGAAATTGGAAGTTGAATTTTGTTTATAGCTAGCACTAAAAAGCAGGGAGGTAAATTATTGACATAATGTCGACACGAATTAGGTTGAAATTAGGTAGGGGTGCATCTGTGACAAGGAAAACAATTTATTTGTTGTCCACATAATCTGCTATTTTTTGTCGCGGAACACTGCGTATGAATGATTTCAATTCTCTCTTCATCAGATTTAGGTTGTCAGTTCTATGTATGTGTAGGGGGATGGTGTTATACAGTTTTGGAGCAAAGTACCGATAGGAACGTTGCCCAACCAATTTTTGCATTTGAGGGACTTTGTGAAGATGCTTTTTCCGAGTGGGGTAGGAGTGAGATGGCAAGATGAAAGTCTTTTTATTTTTATGGTATGTTAGGATTCTACTATAATAAAAAAGTTGTTGGATATCAAAAACATTGGCTTCATTGAAGAGTCTTTACAAGGGATATTTGTATTCTTTAGAGAGAATCAGTTTCAGTAGCCTTTTCTGTAATATTTCTAGAGGGCGCATATGAGTTTTCAGTGCCCCTTCCCAACCTACTATACCATATCGCAAGTGACTTTCAATCAACGCAAGGTACAGAATTTTAAGCTGATCTATTGTGAGTATATCTTTCAGGTATTTGAATTTGTATAAGATCGAACGTAGCTTGTTGCAAACATAGTCGATATGTGAGTCCCATCTAAGGTTGTTGGGACAAAATTTTATTCACTTGTCCGTTTGTAAAAAATGTGAGACAATTGAAAGTTGGTGAGTTAGAACGGTTGGAACTAAATGGTAGGTAAAACGTTTTGTCAAGGTTCACTGTGAGTAGGTAGTGTTCAAGCCAATTTTTTATCGCGGGTAAGTCATTCTGTACGGTGTTTTTAGGTTGTTCCCAATCATCTGCTTCATAAAATATCGCGATATCATCGGCAAATCCTATCATTTCCCCGTCGCTCTCAACAGAGAACATACCATTGATGTAAATGTTGAAAAGGAGAGGACCGAGTACGGTCCCCTGCGGTACTCCGTATTCTATTGCCCTCCTTTCACTGTTCACATCATCCACCCTTACGGACTGAAATCTATTGGTAAGGTAACTACCAAAAAGTTTGAGACACTGGTTTCGTATCCCAATATCTTCCAGAGTTTGCAAGAGTAGACTATGACTCACAGTGTCGAATGCTTTAGACAAATCCATGAAGACGCAGAGACACGTTTTTTTTTTCATCTAAAGCTGACGATATTTTTGTAGTGAGAGCCAGTAATGCATCTTGAGTGGAAAGTTTTTCTCTGAACCCATACTGTTTGTCAGATAACAATTTGTCCTTGGAAATGTAAGGAGTCAGTCGTTTTCTGAGAGATTTTTCAAAAATTTTTGTTAGATGCGTTATCAGCGATATGGGTCGGTAATTGGTTATCTCCGACTCATCCCCCTTTTTGTATATTGGCACTACTATAGCTTCTTTAAATACATTTGGCCAGATACCATTTTCCATGCATAAATTGAACAGATATGAGAGGGGTTCTTTAATATATATACTGATGGACTTGAGAGTTTCAACACTTATATCATCAATGCCTGCTATATATTACCTTCTTCGGGACAACTAAAAAATGATTACAATTGATCAGTTATTTTATGCATAGAGTACTTACTAACGTGAGATTGAAATGAAATTGGATCAGAAGAAACAGAAAATACATGAATGAAATGACAATGACAAGTTTACTCAATCAAGGCGGAAAATTTTGATTAACGGGTGTTATATTTTTTTCGTTGAAAAGTAATGAATAAGTATATATCTGACTGAGGTTATTCAAGTCGGTTCGTTTGTTTATAGAATGTTTTTCTTTATGAATATGAACCATTTCTAGAAATATTCTTTTCGAAAAATTCTTCTCTGTGTCCAAAATTTCAGTATTCTCATAATCTATTTGATGATCATTACGATTGACATGTTCCGATAAGGCACACGAATTGATGTTTTTTCTACAATCGCTTCTGTGTGATATTATGCGAGTACTGAGATTCCTAGCTGTTTGACCAATATACGTCTGATTACAATCTAGACAGGGAATTTTATAAACAATATTAGATTTCTGTTATTTCAAAATTGAAGATTCAACTTTAGAATGTAAGATAGAAATGGTATTTATAAATTTCTTCGTGATTTCAATGTTTTCATTCTTCAGAACATTGATTAATTTGGGAGTGAGTTCATGAATGAATGGTAGAGATCTGAATATGCTGGTATGTGATGGGTTGGGAATTATGTTCGTGATACGTGATTGATTATCATTGGAAAATAGTAAATTATTAATGAGGTATTTGGGATAAGAATTTTCTAGCAAAATATCACGTAGTTCTATTCAACAATTTTGGCGTAAGCTGGGATGTCTTAATTTAACGACTCTACTTTCAAGCGAAGTGACCATATTTATTTTCATTTTATAGGGATGATATGAATGAAAATTAAAAAAACGATTACTACATATCGGTTTTCTATACCATCTGGTGATTATTGACCAAACTCAAAACATCGTTTATTCTATCGGAAGGTACTGAAAGAATCAAATCATCCACATATCTTTTCACAAAAGAAACATTGAAAGGAAGTAAAGGTAAGCAGTTATCAAGAAGATCGCCCAAAGCATAGTCAGCTAACATCGGAGATATTTTTGAATCCATTGGTGTGCCAAATATTTGTTCATAAAATTTGTTTTCGAAAACGAAATAAGTAGAATCAAAAATGAAATCTAATAATTTGAAAAAAGTTGATTTGTCTTAATTACAAAAGTTTTTTACAAAAACCCACTTTTTTTCGATTCAATTTTTAACAGTTGCGAGAGGTAAATTTGTAAATAAGAAAACCTCATGTAAGCTGATGATGACATAAATAAATGGTAGTTGATATTCATTAATGAATTCACTGAATGAAAAAGAGTCTCTGATGAAATAGGGATTATCATCAGTTTCATAAGCCTGTGTAATTATATTGGTTAATAAACTAGCCAATCTACTGTTAGGGGCATCAATAGATGCTACTATTGGTCTCATAGCTGAACTCATTTTGTGAATTTTAGGAAGTGAATAGAAACGGGGTGCTACGGAATTGTAAATCGTAAGTGATTTAGCTGTAGGAATATCGATATTCTCAGAATTTCTCGAAATAGAAACCCATTTGTTTGCTTTCTGTTGTAGTGTGCAAGTTGGATCAGATTTAATTTCATTGTGATATTCCTTATTTTCAGTGGCACTTATCAATGTAATCTTTTTTATACATAATTACAGATACATTACCTTTGTCACTATTTATCAAAATGATTTCTGGATGATCTTTCAGATATTTATTGGATTTGTAGAGTAATTCATTGAAAACGTGTTTGTTGTTATGATTTTTATGGACAAAGTTCGTTATTATATTGGTGAATTGAGATCTGAATGAATTTCTCTTCACTGAATCAACACTTTCTATAATAAATTCGAGATCAGCTAATAAAAATGGGATATGAATATGATCAGTACTTGGAGAGATACTGAACTTTGGACCCAGTGAAAGGAAATTTTGAATATCAGGTGGAATAACAACATCAGTCAAGTTTTTGAACTACTTTTGTTGGAATTTGATTCTGAGAAAATTATTATTTTTCAACTCAGTGATTTTATTGATATTGGTTTGTTTGATTTTATGGAAGAGTCGGTTGTATTTGATAATGAGAATCCGTTCGAATTCGATAATAAGATAATGTGGTAAAGACGATAATAACGAATCTTTGATTTTTCCATACTCCTCTTCATTTTTTGATATATCACACATTGTGATTTGAATTTCTAAATTCAAAAGTTTTCGCCTCAATTTGAAATTAAAGTTATTAATCTGGTGTCCACTTCTCCCTTCTTGGTGGTTAATTTAAGTTGTAATATTTCGTAGTCCATTTGAAATATGTTTATATGTTGTATAAAAAAGATTACATTGATAAGTGCCAAACAGTACTTGATAATAAGAAATATTACACGAGCTATATTGAATGAATCTATATCTGATTCATTGACGGTTGGTAGTGGTGTTCCCCAGGGATCGATATAAGGCCCTCTACTCTTTTCGCTGTATATATCAGATTTCTACGAAACAATTCATAATGCTAGCATTCATCACTACGCAGATGATAGTTAAATTTATATGTCCTTTGATTGTTCTGAAATTGGATCTGCCCAAATGAACATCAATAAAGATTTAAATAATCTATACGAACTTTCTTCTGCTTATAATTTACGTCTGAATTAGAACAAGCCGCAGGTAATGTTATTTGGACCTAAAAAGAAGGTGGAGTTGTGCCGGAAAGAATTAACAATAGAAATAGGAGAACACAATCTGTCGATCATTAATGAAAGTAAGAACTTGGGTCTTTGGCTTGACACTGACCTGAGATTCACCAAACACGTAAATTATCTGTCTCTTTCAACGTGCTCAGGCAACTATATCCAAACAGATACATGCTGTCTCAAAAACTCAAACTTGACTTGTGTGAAGCGCTAATAATATCTGAACTGTCTTACTGTGATAGTATATATGGTCCTGCCCTCTTGAAGTATGACCAAAATCGGATTCAACGAATACAGAACTCGTGTATACGATTCTCATACGGAATTCGGAAATTTGATCATATCAGCGCGGAATTTAAACAATCAGGTTGGCTGAAGTTGTGCGATTTGCAAAGTTTTCATTTGACTACTCTGACTCACAAAGTTCTTCAAACAAAAACTCCTAGTTATCTATTTGAAAAACTGAAGACATTTGCTAATATAAACGACTTGAATACACGCAATAGAAGGTTACTTGCCATTCCTCCTCATACCACTGCGATTTATACAAGAAGTTTCTCCTATAAAGCCGCAAAATTGTACAATCAACTACCCTCTGAATTCAGACTGTACACTCTGATAAATTTCAAGAAAAGGCTCAAAGAATCACTGAGAACTGGTCAGTTTTCTCTCAAATAACCACAGATCCTACACTATTATCAAGATATATATTTTCCTCTTTCTTTTTATGAAATTTGTAGCAGGAGTGAGAAGTAAAATGTGAAATATTCACGATATTCAGTGATCTATAGGTAACTCACTCATGCTCAACTCTGGTAATAACCTACATATTCTTTTTTTTTTCTTGGTCAAGTTGAAAAACAGCATTGCTGATACTTCACCTTTTCATCATCTTTGTATACGTAAATTGTATTTCTTTTTAGCCTTGTTTGTTAATTGTTTGTTGTTTTTCATACAAAAATTTATTTTTTGTCTTGTTTGCTATTTTTTTTTGATGATGAATAAAGTCGCTTTATTATTATTATTATTATTATAAATTAAATCTGATACAACTCGCAAACTACAACAGAAAGCAAACAAATGGGTTTCTATTCTGAAAAATTCTGAGAATATCGATATTCCTACAGCTAAATCACTTACGATTTACAATTCCGTAGCACCCCGTTTCTATTCACTTCTAGTCCAGTCTATGACCATTCTCCCGTGTATTTATCCCATACAGCACCGATTCGCATGAAAATTTGAATTCAGGATCTACATACCCTCTTTTTCAAAATCTACCCTGTGCCGAGGGTTGCTTTCTCCCTAGGGGTGGATGCCACCCCTTCTTGGGGGTGAAAAATTTTTTATTGAAAATAAGTACGGAAATCAATAGATTGACTAATTCTAAGCACTTTTCGTTCAATGAAGTTTTTTCTGAAAAGCAATACTTTTCGACTTATTCGCGAGTGAAATTGTCGGTTTTCAGGCAGAAAAAACACGTTTTCAAATACTTTCTCGCGAATAACTGGAAAATAATGCATCTAATCGAAAAACCTGCAGAGAGCAAAATTATAGATTTTGAAAAAACAAAAGCGATTGTTTTTTTGTGATGCATGCAAACCCACTACAAACTGAATAATTGCTTGTTGGAAGTTGATTGGTATTTTCAAACGCCAAAATGGAAAGTTTCTACTTACAATAACCAAAAACCAATAAATTTTTCGGGAAAAACTAATTGGACCTTTTTTGAAGTCCTTCAAAAAGCCTTCATTCTTCCACTAGGCCTAAAATATAGTTACTTCGTGTATTCTTCAATATACTAATGTACTTACTCTAATTTCTCCAAAAATTGTTTTTGTTTTTTTTTCCAATAACTCGCTTAGTCTTTAAGCAATCAAATCCACCAAAGAAGTATTTTGGAGCTTTTCTCAAGAGCTATAAGCTCATTCACACGATTTTCTATTTCAGATTTTATTTTTGAAAAGGCTCATGCTGAACGGGCTCAAAAATGGTACTTTTCACGAACCCTCACAATATTTAACTGGCCATATCTTACTCTATTTTCATCCTGCAGAATAAAATGAAACACCAAAATTATCCGAGGAGAATAACCTTCAATTTTGTACTCTAAAAAAATTTTGCATGTGATCAATACTTTTCGAGTTATTTCGAAGAAATAGTGATTTTTTGCTGAATTACGTATATGACTTTTTCTCTTCAATCTCAATTTTTTCTAAATCTACGTACTTTCAATTGATGAAAAACTCAGAACTCATTATGAGGACATGGATAAAGTGAATTATGGAGTAACAACGATTTTTTTCAAAGGGGGGAAGGGAGGATGAGTTATTCACAATTTTTTTTCAACAAAAAAATTGGATTCAACATTATTTCCTTCATACCTCGGCCAGTTTTGATGCTAAAAACTTTTATAAATAAAAAAAATGAAGGATTTTTGAAGGTCTTCAAAGAAGGTTCAATTAGTTTTTCCCGGAAAATGCATTGGTTTTTGTTTATTGTACGTAGAAACTTTCCATTTTGGCGATTGAAAATACCAATCAACTTTCAACAAGCAATTATTCAGTTTGTAGTGGGTTTGCATGCATCACAAAAAAAAAAAACTCTTTCGTTTTTTCAAAAGCTATAATTTTGCTCTCCGCATGTTTTTCGATTATATGCATTATTTTCCAGTTATTCGCGAGAAAGGATTTGAAAACGTGTTTTTTCTGCCTGAAAACCGACATCTTCACTCGCGAATAAGTCGAAAAGTATTGCTTTTCATAAAAAACTTCATTGAACGAAAAGTGCTTAGAATTAGTCAATCTATTGATTTCCGTACTTATTTTCAATGAAAAATCTTTCACCCCACAAGAAGGGGTGGCATCCACCCTTAGGGAGAAAGCAACCCTCGGCACAGGGTAGATTTTGAAAGAGAGGGTATGTAGATCCTGAATCCAAATTTTTATACGAATCGGTGCTGTATGGGATAAATACACAGTTTGCACTTTTTTCACCGTCATAGACTGGAGTATTCCCAAAATTCACAAACCGAGTTTAGCAATGAGACCAATAGTAGCATATATTGATGCCCCTAACAGTAGGTTGGCT
Source organism: Zygogramma bicolorata (assembly GCA_032362365.1). Classification (NCBI taxonomy): domain Eukaryota; kingdom Metazoa; phylum Arthropoda; class Insecta; order Coleoptera; family Chrysomelidae; genus Zygogramma; species Zygogramma bicolorata. Next base: position 262,691 of record JAVJAQ010002559.1, on the reverse strand, counting down.
AGTTTAATTACCATATATTGGTCAAACAGCTAGGAACCTCAAGAGTCGCATAATTCCACACAGAAGCGATTGTACAAAAAACATCAATTCGTGTGCCTTATCGATACATGTGAATCGTAATGATCACCGAATGGATTATGAGAATACTGAAATCTTGGACACAGAGAAGAATCTTTGGAAAAGAATATTTCTAGAAATGGTTCATATTCATAAAGAACACCATTCTATGAATAAACGAACCGACTTGTATAACCTCAGTCAGATAAATACTTATTTATTACTTTTCAACGAAAAAAAATATAACACCCGTTAATCAAAATTTTCCGCCTTGATTGAGTAAACTTGTCATTGTCATTTCATTCATGTATTTTCTGTTTGTTCTGATCCAATATATATATTGTAATCAACCATTTTATAGTTGTCCCGAAGAAGGTAATAAACATTACCGAATGCTCGATATATATATATATATATATATATGCTGGCTGGAACTTCCGGTTGATCCGCGTCTGGAAAGATTTACTTGTCTACGTTTCGACTCCCATTTCGGAGCCATTTTCAAGACTTAGTGACCTTGCGTCTAGGTCTGAGTTGTCTCACTAGCTGGCTATCATCACTGGAGAACGAGTGATGATAGCCAGCTAGTGAGACAACTCAGACCTAGACGCAAGGTCACTAAGTCTTGAAAATGGCTCCGAAATGGGAGTCGAAACGTAGACAAGTAAATCTTTCCAGACGCGGATCAACCGGAAGTTCCAGCCAGCACATTTCTGACCGCGGAAGCCTAGCCGATCAAATATATATATATATATATATATATATATATATCGAGCTGTTAAGATTAGCATTATAAATACTTGGTGCTGCGACACCTCGATATTCATTTTTCATCTCGGTTTTGCAAACTAGTGAATAAACCAGATTGTATTGTTACGAAATGCTTTGTTTTTTAAAAAGTTTATTTCCGATGCAAATCATTCAATTGGCACTGCAAACAGGGTTCCAAAACGAAGTGTTACTCCAAAAAAATATTTATACATAAGAAAAACTACCACCAATAAGGGGTAGTTGATGTGAAATCTGCAACAAATATTTATAGTACAAAACTACTAGTTGATGGTGATTGTTGATGTAGTTTCACACTCCGGTAGCTACAGTGGAGAGGGTAAGGTTTGTTTTCTATTTGACGGTAGTGAAATGAATATGGTGAATATCAATAGTGGAAATTTTAATAATGATTTGTTAAGGGCAATCCCGACGTTTCTATTCAGAAGCCACAGTCAAGGTCAAGGTACATTAAGTATATTTCGGTTCACATTATTCACATTACGGCAAGGAAAACAAATCGCTATCGGTGAATTTGATTTCAATTGTTTCACTCTGATTTGGAAATCTGCAGACTGGGGGTAGAGGGTTGCAATCAGAGTGGTGGTATCGACTTCCCTGCATATAATTTCAAACAATGAATCGTTCTTACTTGGTATTTGGATACTTCGTTAGAGGTAACAGGTTGCTGGTTTTATCTTTCACTCCTATTCGTGATGGAGAATCACAACAGAAAGTGAACTGGTTACATCTACAAGCGGTACTAGAAGCAAAAGCCAAGCATGCATATACAAAGCAATAATAAATGGATTCCCTTCTGTGCCCCTTTTTTTTGGTGCATTCGACTTAGTTCGTTACCGTAGTTACTGAAATCAAAATTATCTATAGTTCCCTCTAACTCGAGCATTTTTGTTTCACATGTGATCAGTTCCATAAGAGGATCATAATCACCAACAAAAGTATAACAGGATGTCCTATCTTGTTGAGAAGTAGATGGTTTAGTATAAAATACAGTGCTGTGAGAATGAAATAATTTATTTATCGTCCTGTAGTTAGGAGATTCATTTTGAGTTTACTTCACCAATTTAATTATATCATCAAAATATATGTCAATTTTCAGGAAGGGTGGAAGATAGCTTTCGGCTAACCCTTTTTCCCTTTGTGTGTGAGAAATAATTTTGTATGCTCAATGAACGTTATTATTATCATTGTTATCACTGAAATGATACTTACCGGTTGTTTGTAAACAGGATGATGGTGCGTAAATAAATGTTTCTCAGTAAGGCAAGTGGGGGCACCCGTGTGCGCCAAGCGCAATGAAATTGTTATCAAAGTGGGCAATGAATTTGCAATTCAATGATCGATAAGTTCTGGCATGAAACAAAAATTTATCTCATACACTTTCGTATCTATCGCTCTATAATAAGATAATGGCATTTGGAATGAACGATATCCAGATAGGTGACAACCCAGAAAAGGGGCGTATTTGAGTTCAATTCAATATTTGAAAAGATGCTTCTTCGATTTACTCGAACAAGTATTTATAATGCTATAATCTTAACAGATCTCGATGGTTTTATATATATATCCTCGACTCTCTTCAAACACCACCACGAAACCGGACACAAAATTGACTTCAACAACACGAAGACCATTACCACAGCAAAAACACTCCACTCCAGAATCATTCGCGAAGAAATAGAAATTGAATTGAAAAACAAAACGCCCTCAATGCCTCAACAAACGAGACGACTCACAAAGACTCCCCAATTCCTGGAAACCATTATTATCCCTTCAAAAAAATCCATTTATTAATCCTTCTCAAACCAGACCTGTATACAGTCCGACAGTTTCAACAACGTTGGATTCTCATACAGCTATAAATACTATCCCTCCATTCACCAAACCACAATCTTCACTCTGTCAAGATGAGTGCTGGGGGTTAAGGAGACTTAGGCCTTGCCACCAAGTCAAGCAGTCTTGAGAATGGCCCAAAGTGGGAGCCGAAACGTCGAAAGAAGAAAAATTCCAGTCGCGGTTCAACCGGAAGTTCCAGAGAGCACATATCCGACCGCGGAAGCCTATCCGAGCACACATATATATATATATATATATATACAGGGTGAGTCAACAAGATTCCCTCGGTCCATTGCTATCAGGGGCAATAATTTTTTGGACTGCTCAATTTTTTTTCGCAGTTATATCGATAAAAACTATTTTTTAAAATTATTTTCTTGCATACTGAGTGATTCAGCCGAGCGTGGACAACCAAAGTTATATTTTTTTCAATGGAACACCCAGTATATGAATATGTTATTCGATTCCACATTTTTTTACCTCTCCGAGGAATTTTTATTTTCGAATTTCCATTGCAGCGTTGCCAAGTTATTCCGAAAAAATCTATTTTGCAGACAATATTTTTTTAATTCACCACCCGCACAATTACAGCAATTGACTGGATTTTTTTCAAGGGATAGTAAGTCAACATCACTATGATAATTTCTGGTGTCTCAACTTTCGGATACAATATATAGGGTGCTCGGTAAAACCGGTCAAGTTTCATTCATTTTCAAACAGACATAATTCAAGTTTTTCAAATGGAACACTCTGTATTTTTTCATTTGTATGAAATGTTCTAACATTCCACTACATTTTTCATCACGCTATAAGGTAGACACGATTAAATTTCCACAAAATTTATTGTCTTCGCGACATGTTTCGATACACTGTATCTTTATCAAGCGATGTCTTTAAACACTATGGATTTCCATCAAGTAAAGGCCACCTCAATCCAAAATTTGAAGAAAGCTACGACTAGCTTTTTGGTCTTCTGGTATTTTAAATTACTTCTTCGAGTGTTTAAAGACATCGCTTGATAAAGATACAGTGTATCGAAACATGTCGCGAAGACAATAAATTTTGTGGAAAGTTAATCGTGTCTACCTTATAGCGTGATAACTATGGATTTCCATCAAGTAAAGGCCACCTCAATCAAAAAAAAAAAAAAAAAAAACATTTTAATTATACCCAGTTTCAGTAATTGTTGTAACCACAAAAAATGCATGTTCTTACTCGTTCACTTACTCAAATTTGTTTCTCGAATATTCAAACTAATCGTTATTTCATTAACATTTTTTATACCATCTAGTGGTAGTTATTAGCGGTTTCAACAGTAAGAAATGCGTTAAAATCCTAAAAAATATCTATACTGCCTTTTTCTTCAAAAAACCAGGTATCCATGACTAACATCAAAAAATGAAACTCGGAATTTGTCAGAAACGCTGTGTTGGAGTTTCTTCCGCATGTTACATTGAATTATTTTCATTATGAATTATGTGTTGGGAGATATGGTGCAAATGGTCTATGCTTTGGGGGAAAGTGACGGAAACTGCCCCCTTGCATCTAGGATTTACAAAGAGAAGTAGCCCGAAAGAAGACAACCAGATGGAAGGGCATTTCGGGCTCTAAAAACAAGATTTGAAAGAACTGGCAATGTCAATCACGAGAAATTTGAACGTGTCTGCCCTGTAACAAATGAAAAAAATACATTTCAAATTGCTCTTCATCTCGTTGAAAATCCCCATGTGAGTACTCGAGACCTGAGCAGGAAATTAGGATTTTCTCAATCCAGCGTGTCTCGAATGATACGAGCAAGCAAATTTCATCCTTACCATATGCAATTGATGCAAGAGTTAAGAGGAAGAGATTTTGAAAAACGTGTTCAATTCTGTCGATGGGGCTTAGAAAAGATCAATCAGGAAAATTATTTTTTGGATTTCGTGTTATTTTCTGATGAAGCGACTTTCTATAAAAATGGAACTGTGAATCGGCATAACATGCATTATGTTGCAGAAAATGGTCGTCATATTGAACATCATTTGGTCTCCCCTAATCAATGAAAAATGTATGCGTTATTGTTCAGATTGATTGATTTTGGAGTTACAATAATTAATAAAATTGGATATATTTTGTGAAATACCAGTTTTTCGTATAGTATACCTATGATAAAAAATATGGTGAAATGTTGGAACATTCCATACAAATAAAAAAATACAGGGTGTTCCATTTGAAATAGTTGAGTTATGTCTGTTTGAAAATGAATAAAACTTGACGGGTTTTACTGAGCACCCTATATATTGTTCCCGAAAGATGAGATACCACAAATTATCATTGTGATGTTGACTAACTATTCCTATAAAATATCCTCTCAATTGCTGTAATTGTGCGGATGGTGAATTAAAAAAATATTGTCTGCAAAATAGGTTTTTCCGTAATAACTTGGCAACGCTGCAATGGAAATTCGAAAATAAAAATTCCTCAAAGAGGTAAAAAAATGTGTGATCGAATGAAGTATACATATACTGGATGTTCCATTGAAAAAAATATAACTTTGGTTGTCCACGCTCAGCTGAATCACTCAGTATGCAAGAAAATAATTTTGAAAGATAGTTTTTATCGATATGACTTCGAAAAAAAATTCATCAATTCAAAAAATTGTTCTCCCTGATAACAATAGACCGAGGGAATCTTGATGACTCACCCTGTATATATATATATATATATATATATATATATATATATATATATATATATATATATATATATATATAAATGCCTATCATCAGATAGGCAACATGTTTTTTTTTCAATGTTTACACCAATCTCATCGCTAATTAATAAATAATCCATTTTCCTGCGAAAAACCTCTATGTTTATATCAGGAGATTGGTTTAATGTTTTATTGCTAGTCTTCCAGCATTCTCACTGAATTCCTTTCATATTCTTACCCAATTTCTTTCCACCCCAATATTTATATTCGGATCCATATAACGCCTCGCAGAAAATATAAAGTAGTCGAAACACCACCTTCAGAATTCTACCAGGAAACACATTTCCCTTAGCAAGAACAGGATATTTCGATACAGCGACCCTACAAGTTATTCCTTCCAACACGGTTTTCTTTCTTTTCGCTCATTCCACATTCAGGTCAAGGAATGCAACGTAATGGAAAATATTCGAATTCATCTGTTTGGAGTACATTTAGCGAAGTATAAAACGAAAATTTTCTCATTATGTGGATCAACCCTGGAGGGTTCTTGAGAGTCTAGAATGAATCGGGGCAGCGGTCCAGTCGGTTCAATGTGTTCAGTGAGGCTGCTGATTATTTCCACGACGATAATTCAGTTCGTTCACTGGGAGATTTTTCGAATCCCTTCAGGAAAGGCGCGATTCAAATGGATTGTGTTGTGTGTTATTGAAATCGGACGGAAAAAAATTCTGTTGATAATAATTTCGCTCACTAAGGAATAAACACAGTCCATTTAAAATGGTGGAACAAAGGTTGTTCAAGATTCTTCAAACCGAAAAGGATGCTTCGAAATAAACGAAACTTCTACTTGAATTCAAAATCAACTTTCCAACTAGTTGTTGAAAATGGTTGCTCATTATGAACTTGTTGGTTCCTGGACAGAATAAAGTTCGAAATGAATATAATATTTGGTCAATATATGAATACCTGAAACACTATTCTTTATGAGTTTACAACAAGCTGCAGAATTGTTTCAGGCATATAGACCTCTGAGACATTAAACGAAAGAACATCGAAAACAACTGAAGTAACTAAAGCTTCAACGTTTGGTTTCTTTTTCATTCAGAAGTCGAGGGGGGATATGTGGTATACCTGATACCATCTTCGGGGATTGATCTTGTAGAATATCAGCTGCTAGGAACAATGCCAGTGGAGAAAAATGGGGCTGTGACAGAACGCCAGTGATCTCACAATTCTCACGAATACACAGAACGACATACTTCCAAACGATATTTCAATTAGTTTTTTGTCCGGAAAAGAAGAATGGGACTATTATTTGCATATATTGGATCGGATATCATTAATTATTGGACTAGTGGCAGCAGAAAACTTTTAGTACTAGATGAATTGTTGCTCTCTGAGCTAGGATTATATGTTTTCAAGATTCTGGTTGGAACTCGAACAATCAACGACGAAAGCGTATCCAGAACTCGTAGCAATTACATTCCGGAATAAATGATGAAGATTGACAAGAAAAAATCATACATCTTTGTGCGGTGAAAATACTTGATGGAGTCGAAACAACTGCTTGTGCTCTCGAACAAGCGTCTATTCAAGCTGAGCAGATACATTCTCTACGGATGAATGTGAATCGTATGAAAGAATAACCAAACTTACGAAACGCTCCATATGATAATCGAAAATTGAAAGTTCGTGAACTACACCCTAGAACTGATTGTCATTATTGCGGAGACTCGAACGATCAGCAAAATATCTGTCCAGCTTTCGGAAAAACATGTACCAGTTATGACGAAAACAACCATTAAGTGTGTGTTCTTATTTCACGAAATGTCATAATTGGACAATCATAAATGATTCAGAGTCTGTCCACGCTGTAGTTGGTAAATCAATTTCGAACCGCTATCCAAAACAGCAAACCTGATGGCATACAGCAAGGAACCAATAACCACTTAGGCAAAATGTATAGTGGAAGTGAGAAATTTTCCAAATCAGTTGATACTGTCCATTCTCGTCACCCAAGAGAAGACTTCCTATTCTTTGGACTATTTTACTGTTTCTTATATTCGAGAAATATTGGTGAAATATAGACAGTCAAACCTAATAAAAGATGTTTCGGATAATTTTCTACGAATTTTCGAAGGTGATTTCAATCATAGCTAAGCTAATTTAACAAAATTTACATCCCTGATGATGTCACTCAGAAGATGTTCCGTTCGAGGAATGTGCTGCCTTCTTTACAGGATCGAGCATATGCAGAATTCAATATTCTTGTCCTCCAAGTATTGAGAACTGTGGACACTACAAATAATCCCCTTTTCTGGGCGTTTCAATCGTCTCAGAGGTGAAATTAGATGGAAGACTTTCCGAAGATTTTTTAACTGACTCGAAGAATGCCCATTCACAGATGGAGGTTTATGACAACTCTCACAAATATTTGAGTATTGCTGCACAAAAAGACTATTTCATACATGAACCTCTACCGTTTGGCATTAGATTTGCACTGTCATTTTTTCAACAAACTGTGGATCAAAAACTAGCTGATGAGCTTTCTCGATGATGAACTTGTGACTGCACCTAACTTGACTTTACATGATAAAAGGTTGGTAGAGATTTTGCGAAAACTAAAAGATTCCGAGATTGAAACCAAGAAATCAAAATGTCACTGAATAAGAAATGGCTTATTAAAAACATAGAATTGACTAAATATGTCTACATTCAAGTGAAGTCTGTCATTATACGTATACCAAAATTTCATATTTTCTTTTTAAGCAACCATTATTTGCGTGTTTCGAATATCAAATCGAAAATGTCCTGGATTGCCTCAACAAACGAGATGATTCATTGAGATTTCCCAATTCCTGGAAACCATGCTGCCCCTTCGAACAAATCTCTCAACCTCATCAGAAAATTCCACTTTACATTTTGCACCAAATAGTAAGTACTAACATGTTATATTGCTATTATATATACCTTCTGATTCAAGAAGTAGCCACGTCGTGTCATAATTTCGTGGTCAATAATTCCTCAACTTATTTTTAACCAAGGACACAAAGGAAAATATTCATGAATCCAATATTTGCATATTTTTGATAAGACTGGACCCCCTACCTGAAAACCAACCCCTAACTCCCAACTGTTGAGACACGTCACCCGACTCGTAGCCATAATTCAGATGAACATAAAAGAACCCCACGCTTCTTGATAAGGATTTCCCATAAAATCTGAATAACGCCCTGATTCGAATGGAATTTATAATAGCTTTCCTCCGCGATCGTATCCTATTCTTTTTCACAGGTGGTGTCAGTTTGTTCGGCTGTTAAGGCTCGCCGGCAAATCGACACGATCGCAGTTGATGCCGCAATGCGCCCCGCGTTGCTCTCGCTTCGGGGAGCAGTTTACATGCGGCGCTGTTTGCCCTCGCCCGCACTCTGCCACCAGGTGGTTGCAGATTGAGTCGATGAGAAACTTTCCTCTCCGACAAAAACTTCCCCGCGATTCTGAGTGATTCAGCAATATTTGAGTTTTTCAACTATTTGAATAATATTAGATGAAAGATGCCAATTAAATACTTGGGACGGAAGTTTGTCTTTTTAAAAAATATTTATTGTATAAAGTACAAGTTCGAGACGACTTTCTCTAACAAGAGTTACAAATGGAATGAATAAAATATATCAGAAAAGTGGTCTTGTCGCTCTGAGAGTCCAGATAACGGATTCCTGGAAATGCGCTGTCAGCATATCATGTTTCCATGAGAGCAGCAGAACTACGGGAACGGTCGGTACATAACTCCTCCCTCCTTAAGTTCCAAAAATGATGGAATTCTGGAATCATTTTTGTCTGCAAGGAACCATTTCAATTTCTGGAACAACTTCTTCTTCCTTCGTCTTCTTTGGGTAGAACCATTTGAGTTTCGATCTTATATCTTTCTTCTTTTTGATTGATACCACTAGAATCAATATCAATATAATCGATCCTAGGATGATACCGAAGATCAGTTCGTTATTGATTTTATCGGCTATATGGATCCTTTGAATTGGTGTCAATTTATCGGCTATTTTGTTGAGTTCATACATTGCGTCTAGGTTGAGTTTGGAGAAATTTCGTGTTTCGTAGATATTTGGAGTCTTCACATAATTAGCTTGGATTTTTGGCAGAATGAGAGGTTTTCCTTTCCGAACTTTCACGTTGTTGAGGAATGACTTGTGGGCCACTTGGATTTCGCATGTTTTCGGGATTTTGACAAGTGCTGGGGTGCTTATTTCGATGTATCGATCAGCTTTGCACTTGGAGAAAATTCTTTCTTCTTGTACAGGAATGATGAGCACTTCTTCTTGAGTAATTTGTTCGATTATGGATTCGCCTACGTTGATTGGAAGGGGTTGGCAAGTTGTCGTAATATTGCCTTCGATCAGCTGGGCTGTACAATGGTCTTGAGGGTAGTAGTCTTCAATGCAGAAATAGGTTTCCTCTAGTAGTGGACATTCGTTCGATGCGAATTGATTCTTCGAAGCTGTTTGTGCCAAGTAGGGATATTTGGGGATGAAAATGTGGTGGTTTTGGATAATCGGGTATAGGTGATGAAACACGAAAATTTCGTTTCTGATAATTGGGACATGAATTGAAAAAATCAATTTTGTTTTCGAAAATGTAACCTGAGTTCCGAAGAATTGATAATATGACAGAATATTTTCAAACTTTGGAATTTCATTTTCGTTGTAAATTTTACTCAAATACTTCATCATTTCTTTCAGGTCTGAACTGGATATTATTGAATTATGCAAAGCATTCAATTTGGCGAATGTCCTCAATATTGTCAATGAATGTTATAATATTTTGACAGTCTAAAATAATTTGAGATATTATACCTTGAAAGCTAATATAGTTTTTGAGGTCGGTAATTGTTCTTTGGATTGCCACCTGAAATGTTTTCAAGCTGTTTTCGAGTGCTTCTTGATTTGAATTGAGTGTTCGAATTGTTTTATTATAGTGATTGATCAATTGTTTCGATAATGAAGTTTGAAGATTTACTTCGTGAATTATATTTTCTTGATTTTTCTCCAATAATTCAATGGTTTGATCGTAACGCTTTCCGTCATCGGCGTCAAGTGTGCCGAAGAGCCATTTATTGATTTTGCCGATTCCGTCAATCATACCTCGTTTAACACGAATATGTGGTTGGAGGTTATCTAACTTTGATTGGGTTGTTTGGATAAGGTATTCGGTTCTCAGAAGCATGTTTTCAGATAGACCATGGTAAGAAATTGGATTGGTAACGTTTTCTTTGTTGAAATTATTTTTGATTACGTTAAGATATATTTCAAGATTGCTCAATTGATTAATTATTGGGCTTAAGTCGATATAGTGAAGAAATGTATGTTTACTATAAATAATTTTTGCATTACCCAATTGAATAGGGAGAATGGGATTATTGATAGTATTGATTTGAATGTCTTCGTCACATCGTACTTGGAGTACGTGAAGTACCAGGTACAGGGTCGGTAACTTCATTTTCGTTAACGGCCTGTAACAAACGTTTTTTGTTAGTCTTAGGTTTTCTGGCTATACTTTTGTGATAGGTTCCTTTGTCAGTTTCGAGTTTGATGTTTGTCTCTTTGAGTATTTTACCTTTCTTAAATTTGGGTCGGTCTTTTTGTCGTGATTTGGTCCTGATGTACGCGATTTGTTGATTGGAAAAATCTGGGGGTTCATTTCGGTTTTCATTTCTTTCGTCTATGATCTTTTCTTTGGTCAATTGATTTGCCTGTTGTATTGATTGATATAATTTTTGGGTTGTGTCTTTGTGAGTTTGAACATAGTCTGAAATGATTGCATGATCATTGAGGTCAAATGGATTATTATTGTTTATATGACCTTTTACTACTTCAAACGGGGTGAATTTCGTGACACTGTGAATTGAGTTATTATATCCTAATAGAGCACGTTTCCTCATTTAAACATCGATCAGGGTTGAATGAAATCTTTCGACTGGTGAATTCGAGTTGCTATTTTTCGGTGTTGTATAGTGGAGTTCTATCCGGTATAGTTTGCAAAAGTTCTCTATTTCTTTGTTTTTGAATTCGGTTCCTGAATCAGTAGTGATTTTTAACGGTAATCTGTAACGCCTAAAAGTCACCAAGGCGTTAATAGTGCTTATTTTTTATAGCTGTGCCTATGAGCTGCTCAGATTGATGCGGGAGGTCGTGGGTGTCGTTATCTGTTGGGTTCAGAACAAATGTTTCCTCTGACAAGTCTAAGAGTATAATGAGATGTACAGAAAGATACAACAGACTATTATTGAGCGCCAGATAATTTTTTTTTTATTTGAAAAATGACCAAAAAACAATGAGATTTGTCAGAGAAAGAATTTGTGCCACTTCTCAGCAAAACACAAGAATAAAAAAAAAGAATCTATTGTTGATTGATTTTGACAATTTGATGTTGAATCATTTGAAAACAGTATCTGTTAATTTGTTACAATTTTTCCTTTCTGTCTTTGTCTCGTCTTCTGATCAGGTTTGCATAGTGGAGGAGAGACTTACTCCAGAAGTCCAGTACATTCACTCAGCTCTGAGGGACTTGGGTTTCTCAACAACGAAGAACTTGGATAAGGGTGTTTCGTAAGGCTCGTCTCCAGACCGTCACTCTAATGTGGGAGTGGCTTGAGCTGATTGTTGTTGATAATTCCCTTTCCTTGTTGCTGGAACTTCTAGAAGCTTCTCTCTGAAGTCTGTGTTCAGGTGGTGTTGCTCTCTCTGATCGAAATTGCTGCGGAAGACAAAAGACAAGCCAGTATTTTGTTACAATGTTATGAGGAGGGTTGAATTCCTCACAAATTAACAGGCTGCGAGTAAAAGAGAATTATTTACTAGAATTGAGCGAAACAGTGCTCACAAAATTGGTATTAACACAATAGTTTATGATCTTAACCTATTGGTCCTAATTTAATTATTCGAGCTCGAATGAGTTTCAAGATTCTGCTGAACTGAACTGAAAGTGAGATAGGTGAAAGAAATAATGTAAGATTATTTCGATCACTTCTCAGACTGTTATGAAATATATGATTTCAAGATATATGTGAGAACGATGTCAGAAATTACTAAAATTCAAGTTTTAATAATTCGAGTGGTCCTGTTTCCCAACGTGAAAGATCGTGTAGTTGGCAATCGGAAAGAAATGAACTCTATTTGATTTGGAGTAAATAGACATATAAAAAAAAAACAGGTACTATTGGTTTGAACCTCTGTTCCTGAACAAGGACTTGACATGGAAATCAAAAAATCATGAGTGAGTCTAGCTTCTGCTGATTATTAAAAAATTGTAATGAAAGCAAATACTCACTCACAATCCCTTTCTCTCCAATCTGATGACCAAGTCCTCATCCAAGGGTGGCAAAAAAAAATGAAATTCAAGCTGATGTATGCAGCAGCGTTCTCGTGTCTCTCAAAATTTTTCAGATCCGCTAATTCCAAAAGTGATGTAAATGGATGCTAGAAAATAAAGAGAAAGAACAGAAACGACTGAAAATTACATAACCAAAAGTTAATACGAGGTTTTCAAACTGATAGTTCTAGGTAATCATAAACTTTCAAATTCGGATGATCAATATAATAAACGATGCATGTTCCTTTAACACGATGTCGGTGCCATCATGTCGCTGACCTTGAATCAAGCAAAATTCAAGCAAAATAAGAAATTATTGATTACTAATGATTTATTCTGAATGTTGAATAAAGATTATAGACAACTTGAAATTAATCAAAGAGATTATACGACCTTTTCTCCAAATCAGATAGGCAAATTGCTACTCAAAACTGTAAAAATTATCGCCACGATCGTTCCCGTTGCAAATCACAAAATCAAGAGAGCTCGAAAAATGTCTCTGCCAGAAAAATCCGATCCTCGCTCCCTGCGCATGTCAACTGACAATTCTTAATCTCGACAAGGTGGAAGTGTCTATTATTCCGCCGCGCAGTCATTTAACTGATTTGTAATGTTAACAAATAGGATCGAGTAACGAGATGTTTTTCATTTCGTTACACCCCCCTCAAACTCCGGTAAAAAAAAAATTTTGAGAAGTTAAATTTTTTTTTTTTTTTTTTTACATGACTTCAGGCAAGGATGGGAATGAGACATTTCGTAGACATAATGATGATGTTATAAAAGTACGAAACCTCAGTTCAAAACTACCGAATACTAAATTGAAACAGTGAACACATGGTTCAACTGGTATCTGTGGATTGTTGCTGGCCTCCTGTCCCTGAAGCGAAAGCTAAGAGTGATCATTCAACACCGAACTCAGATCAGATGATCTTTTCGCTGCTAGATGAGAATGCTGCGCCATCGAAACATCTGATACCACTCGTCCCTGAGTTCAATGTTAAAGCACCACACCAACCATCACAGCAGTAACAGAAACCCCACAAGAATCCACGTGTGGAAACAAAAAAGGAAATGAAGTTAAGATAAATATTAGCAAAAGACAGAGATAGCCAATTGTCCACTTCAATTGGGGTGAGATATAGCTCTACCAGGCTGAAAGTGGCTAAACCACAAAAACCCCTACAAATTCAGAGATCTCCCTGAGTCTGATACCGCGAACAAGTCCTCAGTCGCGACGAATCCAAGGAGCTCAGGATTCCCCAGTAGTGCCGCACGACCGCTCTTAGGCGAGCTTCACACGTTGACCGGCCTAGACCTCCACGCTAGCGCACACGACACCCCCCAAGTTCACCCTTCCAAGGACTCTGCTCGACAAGTCAAGCTGCCGGACTGAACTATGCTCGCGCCCATCACACCAGGTCTCCTACAGACAAAAAAAAATGGGGGAGGCATTGAAATGCATGATACCAAACCGCCTTAAAATTTGGTACCCTAGCAGACACAACATTCAATACAAATGAATGGGAGGTTGAAAACCCAGATAGAAACCACCTCCAAGTTTGCTATCCTAATCACTCACCCCTGATCATTGTGGAGTGGACTCAACCTATCGAACCGATCCCGCTATCAAAATTCCAAGCAAGATCACTAAGACATCGAATATGGTGACTGCGTTGGCAAAACCAAACTCCCAACAGCATGGAAGGTTTGCGTTATGACCACATCGATACCCCAGATGAACCAGCACGGAACCTCAACAGCCAAAACGACTCGCCAAGCCGAACCCACCACAAGATCGTCCAGCATTAAGGGAGCTGCCATCCCATAACCAACAAAACAATTAACCCCAAAAATACCCTAGGGAGAAAAGATAGAAAGTTAAGATAGAGACGAAAGATAAGGAGATAAAGATACAAGAAAGATAGATGAAGCAATAAAGATACAAGAAAGATAAAGATAAGAAATGATTAGATATAATAAAAGTATCAAGAGGACTCAACTTGACTGGTTTGCTTGAGAAAAACTGTTATTTTCAACCATCTACAAGAAATCAATTCACAAGATATAAGATAAATGCTACATAATTTTGGAAAAGTCATCGAACACATAATAGACAAAAATGACAACCGCCACTGTAGTGCTAGATTCAATAAAAATGGAGATCTGATTTTTGAACAACATATTTTCCTAAAGGAGATATCAAAAGACATAAAGTTCAAAACTTTCCTCCACTTACCAAATGTACAACTGAACGGTTTGTCAAATTTCTATTGTTACAACTGTGAACTATCAGAAAAATGTAACAAAATTCCACAGTGAGATAGATACTAGATACATATCTGTGAAGATGGTAACGGATGAACTTATCAAAACACAGTCAGTCGATTTTCTCTCTCAATAATAAAGGTAATTAATCACCATTGACTCTACCAAAGTACATTCAGAATGAAAGCATGAGTACAACCATCTCACAGGTAGCGGAACTGAAAATTCCTAGATACGACCACCACTGGTCAAAACATGCCACCTAGGCACAAAGATATGGAATATCAGATCCAAGAAAAAGATATAGTGTGAGATAGCTACTGCATGACTGATATCATCTGAATATTCTGAGGCAATCTTCAATGGCAAATAAATTACTAGATGTTATGTAATATCAAAAGTGGCCAGTCGTAGGACTCTTACCTACCATCTGGTGTATGCTATGGTGGCAGAATTCTCAGGCCCCTGTCCACAGAGCCATAAAAAAACTAAGAGAAAGATAGATTAAACTGAAAAGAAAGAGAAAGAGAGAGTGATGACAATTGAAAATATATTTCACAACAATGATGTTTGAGTGAAACGATTCGAGGAGAAATTTTGAAGGATATCTGTCAAAATACTTCTAAGATAAGCGATTGATTATTGAATGAAAATCGAGTACATTCCATTTATACTGAAAGATTAAACTTTCAAGGTAAGATAAAGGAAATTTGCCGCAAGGCAATTAGAATTGGTCAAGGCAGGCTGCAAACTACAAACATACTCACAAGAAAAACCATACTTAGGAGAAATTTGTTTGTCTGTTGCAAAAGATAAATCCCAAACAGGGTAAACACCAATACTAAACAAAAGGGAGGGATTTTGAGTAAAAAGGGCTACTGATTAAACTGTTCAAAATCTTAGGTAATGAAGGCACAAATTTATAACAGGTATTGCCATCAGAACGCTGAAGAAAGAATTGACAGTAACTAACCCTGGAATACAAAATCCATGAGTTGAAAGCTGCTTCAACTAGAAGATAGGATACTGAAATGTACTCAAAGGAAAATATATACACAAGGAAATTTCAATAATCAATAAAAGATAGGTATATAATATGTTCTCATGAGAGTTCTTTCCAGAAAATACGAGAACTAATGAGTATTTTGCCAGACAGACACTTCAAATAAAAATTAGTATCATAACAGTAAAAAAGAAATATGAAAAACAGTTGATCTTGCTGCCGCAGGAAAAATTGGAATACAAACAATTATAACATTCTCGTCTGAGAGTTGTTAAAACTTTTTCCCGCTGGTTGGGTAGGATACTAACTACTAGAGCTTTAGGATACACCAAGGACATCCAACCTATGCCCTAAATTTAGATAGGATACTAAGTAGAGAAATATTCCTCCTCATCGCTCGACTCGGACACCGATTCTGAATCATTACCACTGCTGTTCACATCAAAAGTAACGTCAGGCTTGATATCTTTCACATGCCAATCTCCAAGGTTCTTGCCATCTCTATCCTTCAAGTTATAAACTAAGGGAGAGATAACTTTATTGACCACACAAGGTATGAATTTTGGAGCTAATTTGGCAGAAAAATTATCATTGGCCTTAGATAAGACATAGTTCTTTTTCCAGACATAATCTCCAACATTAAACTTGAGAGAACGTTTCCTTAGATTATATCTCCTGGAATTCTGAACATATGAACGGTGCAATTTCTTACGAACATCTTCGTACAATGGAGGTAATGATTGAGAATCTTCCACAGAGTGAATTTTGTCACCAATTGATACAACATTATTTGCATTTTCTGCAATTTTACCATAATAATCACCCGATACTGGAACGTTCCTGGAAAATACTAGGAAAGAGGGAGAGTAAGAAGTCACATCATGCTTTGCCAGACGAATGGCCTGCGCAACCTTAAAGATAGACTTGTCCCAATCTTTGTGATTCTCGTGCACGTAACAACGAATAGCAGTCGTAATGGTTTTGTTAACCCGCTCAGCATGATTTATTTGGGCATGATATCTTGCATTATACCATATTTTCTGAACGGAATATTGTTCTACTAAACTCTTAAACTCTTTACTGGTAAACTGTGGACCATTGTCACATGAAACTATTTGGGGAACTCCAAAAATAAGGAAGACATTATTTTCAAGAAATTTCACAATTGCTTTGGCTGTGGCCTTTGCCATTGGATGTACTATAACAAACTTAGTGAACCAATCAACTACAACAAGAAGATACTGATTTCCCATTTTTGATCTAGGGTAAGGTCCTAGAAGATCTGTTGAAATAAGTTGAAATGGAAAATTGATATTACGATAAGACCCCATGAGACCTGCTTGAGGTAAGTTTGATGATTTACTAGCTGCACAAACTTTACATTTCTTAACATATTGATAAACACTTTTTCTCATTTTTGGCCAGTAATACAATTCAGAGATTCTAGCAATTGTTTTAGAGATACCAAAATGAGAAGCAGTTTCATGATCATGAAAAGTTTCTAAAATTTCTTGTCTATTTTCCGTTGGAACCACAATTTTCCAGTTAGTGAGATTTCCACCAATATTTAAATTAGTTAATACATGTTTATACAAGATATCATTTTCCACTCTGAAGGATGGATATTCTGCTGGAGATAAATTAACCTTTTTAACCATATCAAGGTACCAATCATCCGGCTTCAAAGTAGATAAATTCAACAGGGAAGTTTCGAATGAACGAGACAATGCATCTGCCACTACATTAAGCGAACCTTTCCTGTGAATTATCTTAAAATCATACTGGGCCAATTTAACCAACCAACGCGCTAACCTTGGCGAAGGATCTTTCATACTACGAAGCCACTGCAGTGAACTATGGTCAGTAATTACCGAAAAAGGGCGACCATCCACGTAATACTTGAATTTTTCAATTCCAAATATTATGGCCAGTAACTCCTTTTCAGTAGTTGTATATTTACGTTGACAAGAATTCAATGTTCTACTTGCATAAGCTATAGGATGTTCCATTCCATCCTCTTCTTGAAATAAGACAGATCCAACACCTGTATCAGATGCATCACACATCAAAACAAACTCTTTAGAAAAGTCTGGACTTGCCAAAACAGGTGCACTGGTAAGAGAATACTTGATCTCCTGAAATGCCTTATCGGCCTCAGGTGTCCAAGTGATTGGTTGACCTTTTTTCCTACCATGGAGTAAATCAGTTATTGGACTACATAAACTTGAGAAATTCTTAAGGAATCTACGATAATAACTCACAAGACCAATTAAACGTCTAATCTGTGTGGTGTTCTTAGGTACAGGGTAGTTAACTACAGCAGATACTTTTTCTGGGTCCGTTCTGAGGCCATGTTCATCAACTAGGAAACCCAGAAATTTGAGAGAAGAACGACAGAAGTGACATTTTTCGAAATTTATAGTCAGATTAGCTTCTTTGAGTCTATCTAAAACTTTCCTTAAAATTTCAAGATGTTTATCAAAATCAGGAGTCACAATAATGATGTCATCAAGATAATAAAAACAATATGGTTCCAAGGCAGGGCCAATAACTCTATCCATCAGACGACACATACTTTGACTTGCAGAGACCAATCCAAAAGGCATGACTTTAAACTCATAGAGACCTTTTCCATGAACAGCAAAGGCAGTTTTTGCTCGAGAAGATTCTTCCAAAGGTATTTGAAAAAATGCTTGTTTGAGATCAATTGAACTTATAAAACGAGCATCACGAAGCTTAGTAATGACACAATCTATCAACGGCAGAGGGTAGGCATCTTTATTAATGGTTATATCATTAAGTTTTCTACCATCAAAGCAAACACGATATTGATTATTAGCCTTTTTAACTAGCCATAAGGGACTACACCAAGCGGATTGTGAAGGTTGGATAATGTCCAACTTCAACATTTCATCCACTTCTTTTTCCAAGTGAGATTGCATGACTTGAGATAAAGGATATTGTCTTTGCTTGAATGGTCTTGCATTTCCGGTATCTATGGAATGTGTAATCAGGTGTGTCCTACCTATCCTGTCTGTTGGACTGATTTCTTTATAAAGTTCAATTACTTTTTGAAGTTGACTTTTCTGCTGGTCATTCAACTGAGAAACACTCTGTATTGTATTGACAATGCAGATTGAGGAATCATTGGTTTCATAAGAATAATTCTGAAGATCAATTGCTTTAATGTTAAAAAGTTTTAAAAAATCAACTCCTAAAATCAATGTTTGAGTGATGGAAGGGATAACTAGCAACTTGATTTCTTTACAAACATTATTTAGAGAAATTTTTATTCTTACAAAGCCTAAAAATTCTTGAGGTCTACCATCAGCTGTTGATATCTGCAAGTGTTCGTCATAGAGAATAGGTATTTTGTGACGTTTCAATAGGGAGAATCCCGATAATCCTAAAATTGAAGCATTTGATCCAGTATCTATGAGAGAAACTACTTGTTCACCAAGAATATCCAACTTGACATAAGGTCTATTATCATTTCCCTTTCTTAGAAATAAGTGATTTATTGAGACATCTTTCTTGAAGAATTTTTTTACAACAGATAACCATGAGTCCCATTCTGACCTGGAGGTGTTACAAACTGTGTGTTTTTTCTGATAAAAAGTCTTAACAACACACAACCAATCACCCCACTCATCCGAGAGAAGTTTTACTTCTTGGGATTGTTTTTTGGACATGATTTGTTCTTGTTCTTTTTTGGTTGAGTGGTTGTTTCTGGACTTTTCGAGGTACTTGCGACAGCGTCCAGGTTTCTGCCGCCCTTTACCAGGTTTTTTGAACATTTCTTACATTTTGATTTCACTACACCTCGCAATCCACATCCAAAACAGAAGAGGGACATTGGTTTCTGACAAGTACTGAAGATATGACCAAGCAAACCGCAATTCCAGCATTTTGGACCTTGTGTTGAAAAAGAGGTATCACAAACTTCCCTAGATAAGTTAAAAGAGTTTCTGGTAGAACTATGAGAAGGGCCAGTATCAAAGAAATTTGGACAGCTCAAATCAGGTTCTAACAAAGAGTTTTTCCTGCAAGGGGGAGGCTTGTATCTACTAGACCACAAACTAGATTCTTCAAGCTTTTTACATAAGGTGGATAGTTCAGAAAGTGTCTTGATATCAGATAATGCGAGTTGAGAAACATAAGAAGGTAGTAAGTTTTTACGAATTTTATTAACAATCGTTTGTTCATCTGGTTTGGATGTTAACCTATTGAATAAGCCCTCCATCGCATTGATGAACACAGTGACCCTTTCATTATGACCCTGTGTCCTACTGCGGATCTCATCCAACAAGTCATCATCATAGTGATAAGGTAAAAAGTCTTCTTTCAACTTTTTTACCAAATCATCCCAGCCACCGAATTTAGATCTATTATTGTTAAACCAGGTCCATGCCTGAGATTTAAATAGGTCGCCCGCAGATAAAAATAACTCGTCCTTACTAACTCCTCGAGCAATCCTCAAAGATTCAACTTTCTCTAAGAATGAAATGACAGATTCTTTCTGAGCCACACCAGTGAAGTGAAGGTTCCATTTATAAGCAGGTACTGGTTTGGTAAATGGAAAAGATGTATTATTTGAAGGGATAGAATGTATGGGAGTTGAAGTTGCATGAGAAACTTTTTCGTCAAGATCTCCCTCAAGTGTTAAAAGTTCCAACTGCCATTTTTTCTTTGAATCGTCTTCTGAGGTTTTGCTTGTTTGGAGTCTATGAATACGACCAGATAAGTGCGTTAGCCTAGATACTAGCCTTTTGTAGGCAGAATCAGAAGACGTTCCAACGAAATCAGCAATTTGTTTTGAAATGTCAGTAAGAGATTCTAAAATACATTTCTCATTGTCATCAAATGAAAATGTATCCACAATTTCAGAAAAACTGCGGTTGGCACTTTCTTGACTGAGAAGACCCCTCAATATTTTACGTTTAGCATCTACACTCCCAGTGGGTGTAAAATTCCGGATGGTAATTTCATAATCAAGTTCATAAACCTTCAAATGATTAGGATCAATCCTTGGGTGAGACATATTTCGCAAATGAGAAAATAAGATATAAAATGATAGGGTGAATGTGCAAAATTGAGAATGCAAATTTTAGGCAAATATATAGATAGAAATAGATAAAGTCCACTATAGATTTGGTGGTAGATACGCAAATTTCATATATTTCAGCAACAAAAATCAATAAGAAATATGAGAAAAATTCAAATCAGCAAACCTTGATTAGAAGATATTTGCACTGAGAATGCACAAGTGAAAACCAACAGATAAAGACCCTCGAATCGTTGAGGCGCCAAATGTGTAACGCCTAATGAGAAATGAAATTGAGGAGATTTTCAAGAACAAGGACACCAGTGAGTGTTTTTAAGGGGTATGCTTGACCATAGCGAGAAAAAGAATCAATTATAGTTGTGAAATTTTCTTTCGATATCGTGAATGTATCGATATGAATGTGTTCAAATGGCTTCGACGTGGTGGGTGTAAGATTGAATTTGATGACTGGAGGGTTCCGATCATATTTTTTTTTTTGACAATTTTCGCAATTATTAACGAAATTTTGGATGTCATCAATCATTTTCGGCCAATAAAACCGTGAACTTAGAGATTGTTTCATTTCATTAATACCTCGGTGACATGTCTTTTTCGTATGGTAGAGTTGAAGTTTTTCTTCTTGCTCGTCTGATGTTTCTATATCAGTGAGGAACGTTGGACATTCGACAATTTTGAAAAAAGAATTTTTGAATAAGTACTGCATTGTAGTAGTGAAGAATTTTCTCAATGAGGGATCTTTGAAAAGAAGTGCATAAGTTTGTTTGGGGTCAATATACTCTTTGAGAAATTTGACGATGTTATTTTGGGTATTTTTATTTGGTAGTGTGACATATGATCGAAAATTTTCGAAAACTTATTCCATTCTACATTTGGGATTTTCTATGTCCCCAACTGTGATGATTAGCTGGTTTTTGTACGTATTTACGGCGCGTTCTGAAATGGGAATATTACATATAGGGTTCTCAAGTGAAGTGTGAACAGTTTCGAGGTCAGAGTTTTCTTGGTTTTCCTTTGGTGGAACGATTTGAACGTCCGAAATTATATTGATTTTTGGTACATTTTGGGAAGGTTCAAGAATTTCAAGAATAGTTTCGTCTAATTCGGGAATTTCATCGGGATTTCTCAATAAATTTCCGATTATTTCGTTAACGTCACCTGGATTGTTTTGAATTGATAAAGTTTCGAGGGTGTTCAGGTTGGCGTCAGAGGGGTTTCTAGAAAGGGCATCGGCTGCTTGATTTGACTTGCCGGTCTTGTGTTCAGTGTTTTTTTTCAAAGGATTTACTGAAAATGAAGCGCTGAATTCGGGTCTGAATATGAAAGGTATATCAGTATTTTTCCCTATCAATTTTTTATTGATTAAGTCAATATTCAGATTCATGTTTATCAAATCTGTTAATCCTAAAACACTATCGAAATGGTCATGAAAATCGAATAGTAGAAAATCAATCTGATAGTCTGTATTGAATTCAGAAAATGCCGATATTGATGCATGATATCTTTCTTTTTGACTACCAATAGCTGTTTTCAATATCGTGTTAGAATGATATATTCTGTCTGGAAAGAATTTCTCGATTATTATTGGTTTAATTATCGATCGAGAGCTTCCGGTATCGATAAGTAGTTTCAATTTTGGATTTTTGATTTCTACATAAGGTAGAGCATTATTACATGAGAGATTAATTTCAGCTAAGTCAATTGGTCTTGTTGGCTTGCTGCCTGAAAATTTGCGGGTTCGTCGGTTTCTGTGTTGTCATTATTCGAGACACAAGATTGCTGTTGATCGATATCATTTGTAAGGTATTGATCATGATAAGACAATTCGTTAAAATTAGGGTATTCATAGTCCTGATATTGATTATAAGTTTGGTCATAATAATCAGTTGGGTCTTCGTATTCATTTGAGAATAATTCTTCAGAAATGAAGTTTGGTTTCTGATTTTGTTGGAAGAACCTTGGTTGATTTTGGAATTGGTTCCTAAAATTGGTTCTGGGTTCCTGTCGATATTGAGGAATTTGTTGGTGGGACATTCTAGTGGGGTTTCTTGAAGTAGTCGACATGGGTTCAGGTTTTGGCAATTGATTTGGTGGAATTTGTTTTGGCTTGAATGCATTTTGAGGTGGGCCAAACACTTCACGATTGGTAGGGTATTTTCGCGGGGGTAATTGCCTTGGCTGGATGTTTATCGGCTGATTGGGCCAAACGGGCTTTGGAGAAGAGTTTGGATTGGAAAAATTGTTATTGGGGTGATTAGTCATTGGTTGATTGAATTGTCTTTGGAAGTGATTCGTTTGTGCGTTAGTCATGTATGTCTGCCTGTTGGTAGGGGCAATAAATTTGGTTTTATGGGTTTCTTGCACGTTACCATATAGTTTTTCGAAATTTTCATATTCATTCACGTATGCCATAGCGTCTTCAAGAGAGTTTGGTTTTTTGAGATGTGAATTATTTCTGAGCATACCTGAGCAGCCAGCAATAAATGTACTGAGTGCAACCTTATCATAATGTGAAATTTGGTAAAGTTTTTCATTTTGACATAAATTCACATCATTACTGATCCTCTGTACCACGCTACTTCTGATTAATTGTAACCTACTACCGGAACTGAGCAAGTCTTCATTTTTATGAGGACGGCTTCTCGTTAATTCCAAAACAAGACAGTCTATATCCCTACGATCTGAAAAGCATTGTTTCAGAGCGTTTTTCAAACTTCCCCAATTATTAAGTTCTGATCGATTTCCAACCATATACTCTGCTTTTCCAATCAATTTTTCCTGAATACATTCAAAGATATGTTCATTCAAAGCTGGATCATTAAATGTTCTATAGGTATTAATCAATGAATCACACCTATCAATAAATTTATTCAATGCGTTACTGTCGCCATCAAATGGCTTGAGGTTATTCATTCGAGATTTGAATAAGTCCCAGTTCATTTGAACTTGAGCGGTTTGTTCTTGTTGAAGAGGCATTGTTAAAGTTGAATTTTCTGTATTACTTTCGTCGAGAACTGAGTTTTCTTGAACAGATAAATTACTTAATCTTCTTAAAATATTATCTAATTCGTTCATGAATCGATCTTTCAATCAATAAATCTGTATTTATTGACTATCGATTACTTTAAATTTGTTTTGTTTCACAAAATTGATTTCTTAAAATTAATTGTCTAGAATAGACACTGGTTTCGTTCGCGATGAACTGCCCTGAATTATCTTCACCGAAATCCTTATGCAGAGGGTTCAGTAAAAGGCAAAAGGGAAACTTGGCATTTACAGGTATTTTGGTGGTCCCAAATCTTGTAGTTTCCAGTTCCTTCTTCTGCGATTCCTCGTAGCCTCTAGTGGTAGGGTCGTCTCTTGGTCCGTCCGGTTCAATCCTCGATGGATCACGATTTTCGTCGAATTTGTGCTTAAGGGTTGAAACTCCAAGTTGCGAAGAAAACTCTTTTAACGCACTGCACACACAAATCCTACCGACTGCGCCAATTAAATACTTGGGACGGAAGTTTGTCTTTTTAAAAAATATTTATTTTATAAAGTACAAGTTCGAGACGACTTTCTCTAACAAGAGTTACAAATGGAATGAATAAAATATAACAGAAAAGTGGTCTTGTCGCTCTGAGAGTCCAGATAACGGATTCCTGGAAATGCGCTGTCAGCATATCATGTTTCCATGAGAGCAGCAGAACTACGGGAACGGTCGGTACATAACTTGCCGGTGGCTGGTGGTCGTAGATGAGATCAGTAAATTATGTTAGGTCAAAGCAACGTGGTTAGGATCTTGGCTAGTACAAAAGACTTCCACTGCTTTTTCTCCCTGACTAGAAATCACACGTTGAAAGGTGAGGTGTATTATTAATCCTCCGCTTGCATAAGTTTCGACCCTCTGAGGCTTGATCTTCAAAAGGAAACGTCAGGTGTTTAACGAAAAAACCCAAACTTTAACTTTCGAACACTCAAATGCCGGTTCCAATCCCCAAAACTAATCACGCAAAGTTGCAGGATTATACCACGAGGGGCATCGATTTGTAACAAAAAAGTGTCAGTGTGGGATTCTGCACATTGGAAAATACAATATGTTATTGGTACCACAAGGTGCCAGAATTGATGTTGAGAATTGGGACGGGCACAATCGCAAAACAATTCTGAGCTTATTGGACCCTCGTCAATGCTAGTTACTTTCCACTATCAATATAAAAGTCTTTGTTTTCCATAATCAAGAATATCTCTCTTACAAATGTGTTGGAGTCTACTCCATTTTCAATTAACGCACTTGATAACTAGCGTTAATCAAATTGTTTTTCAACAGTTCAGACCAGTCTCAACTTCCTTCACAGTAGGTTTATTTTTACCTGTCAGAACATTAAGTAAACATTTGTGGGCATTTATCTGTCATAAAAAAGAAAAAGAGGAGCTTGGAATTTTAATATCATCTGTTTGTAGGGGAAATTGCTTTATTTTCCCAGATGCGTTTCTGCAATTATCAATGATTGGCTTTTTTGTCAATTACGTATCCTGATTTCTATGGATTTGGAGATTGAAGTGTTGACAGTATATTGAAAATGCATCTATTTTTTCTCGGCGACATTTCAGAAGTTGCTCTCCTTCGTCTATCAAGCATTTTGTCACAAAATAACTAATCTCCTGGTTAATACCACGAAGGGTGTTGAAACTCATAAGACAGATGCAAGCAAATATGCTTTCACTGATACAAATGCAAGAATCGATTTTCAAAAATAAGGACGGGTACATCTTACAAACTGGCTTATCGGCTCCTCGTCAGTGGAAGACAGTTCACACCAACAGCTCGATAGTCGTCCGTGTCCTATATTCAAAAAAAATCTCTGTATCTATATTTCGATCATAGACTTCATAGTCCATTTTTTACCCAGCCTTGTACGATGTTGATGCGCTAATTGGAACAGACATAAATGTTCTCCTCCTGCATGGGTATCATTCCCAAAAAGGCTGAATCTGAAAAAGAACAAATGAGCCGTCATCATGCCATCTGCCAACCATATATACTTAACTAACGGAGCTGAGGGTTCGTAATCAAACTAACGCTGAGTTTTCGTCCTTTCTCAAACATTGCACTTATGCCAAGAAAATGAATTTTCGACAATTTTTTTGTAATCATGATTGAATACATCAGTGCTTTCAGATTCATTACTAATAAAATGCGTATTCGCGTATTCAAGAAACTGAATGTTTTCATATCTCGTTAATACTATTTGATAAGTTGAGAAAAAAACAGGATCGAATAGTGCGGAGTAATGTTTCTGAAAGGCGCGTGCGACCGAGAACTTGTGTTCACAGATCGTTTTCTGGGACAAACAGGAAGGTGGAATATGGCCCTTTTCTGACATTCAAAGTGACGTAGCTTCCGGAGGAAGACAGAGGGAGAAAATTTCCATTTCAAATTCGTGTTCAGTGATTCAAATTACATGATAACATACATTCACATATTTTCTCAGAACTAGATATCATGAAACAAACGAACTTCTTTCTCTTATTGATGATAAAAATTTGAAAGCTAGTTGCCGCTATTTCTCTGCAACCAAATAGCAATGTTTTTCTTCAAAATAGTTCTCTCGGAACAGATTGAAGAAACGGATACCTGGAGAAAGTATTGGCCGGATACTATCCTAACGTAGAAAGATGACAAGATTCACAAGACTGCAACACGTGTTCAACTCTACAATAACTACTCCATGCAGAAATTTCCCAAGGATATCTACTGTCAGGATCAATATTCCCTCAGTTTGTGAGATCACATAATATTCAGTCGATCCAACTGTTCTGAAAATCGACCCACCTACTAATTTTAATGATCCTTTGACTTGAATAGTATATTATGAAACCTATCAATTCAGGAAATTTCCATATACCAACAGAGTTTGTACTACGATTATTGTGTTGAATGATTCCATGCATTTTTCATTTGCGACATCAAGATATCGGTTCATGATAGTTCAACTTCCACGAGTTTATACATGCTTGGATTTTGGCAACATTGTTGGAAGATCTCAAGAATCGAATCAAGTGCAATGCCCTGAAATCTATATACGCATCATTTAATTCTTATATTGGTTATCACATACCAATCTGGGCCAACTCTCCATACGCTATAAAATATTTCCGTCAACAAAAAGGCAATCCAAGTTCTGGCAAATTGGGTTCACATACAGAATCATCCCTGTGCCATCTTGATACATATATTTGAATTTTTCCAAATTTCATAAACATTGAGAATTGCTGGTTAACCGATCTGACGTCATCCGTACAATACGAGACAAGGCAATAGGAACTCATCAATCGTCGGAATATGGTCATCTGCTTTATATAAATTATTCTAGTACGGTACAACCGTGCTGGTCTCCACACCTTGAATAAAGGCTTTGTTGATCCACTGGTCGCACAAGTTTCAACATCTGAACCTTGATCTTCATAGGAGTGCGTCAGCTGGTTAATAAGTAACCCTATCGCGAACCCTCTTTTTCTCAATCATATTGCTTATGAAATAGTTGAAAACATAATCTTTTCTGTTCTTCCATTCAACAGTTTTCCGAGCCAAACGTGACACCACTATCTCTCAAAGAGCTTTCCTCGATAGCACCCCTTTCCTAACACACATCAAATTTCCTCGAGACATTTTCCTCTCCGCAAGGAACCAAATCCGTACTAACACTCAATTAATGAATTATTGCGACCCTATTTTCCGAAATCCTTTCAGGGCCCAACGCTGATGCCGCGCGCGCACAACCACGCGATGATGAGCTTTCGGGGGTTGTTCCTTCATTTGTCTTTCGGGGTGATTGCAGAACGCACATGAGGACGCGAGGTTGCGAGGTGAAGGCTGTTTCACACGCGTGACTCGTACCAGCGGACGCCTTGACGTTAACCACATGGTAAAGTGATGTTTCCGGGTGGATATTCCGTCGATAATAGGGGTGAATCTTTTGATCTTCGGCCGGGGTTTGAGTGATGTGAGTGGGTTGCGGAAAAAACAAGAAATGACGAACTCTATGAAGTTAGAAGTGTTTCTGATACTGGTTTTGATTTCTGTGAAAGGTAATTCGTTCATTTTGTTACAAAACATTATATATATATATATATATATATATATATATATATATATATATATATATATATATATAAAAAGAACTTCGAAACCACTATGTGATTTCTGTTGGTGAGGTTGCAGTCAATCTTGAGGATGCCAGGGAGTGAAAAAAACTCTTTGGTATTGCGTCAAGCTTTCGGAAATGTTTATTTCCTTCTTCAGGACTTACTAAAAAATTGTGAACGAATTAACAAACAATTTTATAGACCGGATGAGACTACTTACTATCGTGAGTTTGAAAGAAGCTAGTTTCTTCATAACAGTCAAAGCTTAACGGTCATCATATGCAGATAAAAAACAGTGTAAAAACATTTTAAAATTGAGTAATATCTTTAAAAACTTAATTGCACCAACCGGCATGGTTGAATTATGAGAAATATTTATAGGTTAGTCACGTGAAGCGTGGTGAAATTGATGTATGACAAGAGACAGTTGACAATTTATTCAAGGATTTATTGACCCATGGAATCAATAGATCTATCGCTCGCTCTCTCTGCCATGGAATTCATGGAATTACAAGAGCTCGTTCGACACAACCACTGATGCCACGTTTACAATATTAAATTGGAAAATTACTGACTATGGTTAGTGGATGGCGGTTAATATTACAAGGATTCATTTGAAATGTTGTGTTAATTATTATTGAATTTATCAAAATGCAGTTTAAGTAAATATGTGTAAATGGAACTAATATTGTCAATGTCAGATTTTTTATTCATTACATTATTTTCTCTTTGTATATGGATCATTTCAAGGAAAGAACGTTTGAATACGTTTCTTTCAACATCGATGATCCTGGCATCTTCAAAATTTATTGCGTGATTTTGTCTAATGGCATGTTCGGTCAAGGCACATGAATGCTTGTTACATTTTATGTCGCTCTTATGAGACGTAATCCTTCCCTTCAGACTGCGACCCGTTTGTCCTATGTAAATTTGGTTACACTCTTTGCAATTTATTTTGTAAACTATATTTGATTTCTCTAAAAGTTTTAGAGGAGTTTTTGTTTTTGAAAAGAGCTTCATTGCATTGCTGGAGGTCTTTTGCTGCTTGGAGTCAGATACGGAATCGTCGGCAATTAACGATGCGAGAATTAAAAGATCACGTGATTATTACGCCCTAGCTTCCTTTATCATGAATGCATTTGCAATCTGAACATAGCTATATAAGTCCCAGTATAGGGTAAGTTTTATAGGTTAGTTGTGGCCTTCTGTATACATATTTCATTTGTAGTGAAACTTTCGCGCAGGAAGGAGTGACTTTTCCATTACAATCGACTGAAAATATTTTTTGTCACTTGTTGAAGTACTGTGACTATACAACTGTATTGACACAACTAATATTTTGTAATTGTCTCGATTTACAATGCGGCGTCCGTGACTAAATATAATTCTATCAACTGGAAATACTCTCAGTCTTATGCACTCTGAAAAGATAACTTATAACTCACAACTCCCATCTCTCAAGTTATTCAATACCACTGTCATCATCGTGTAATCACGAACCTATCTGCATTCATGACTGATGAATAATTAAAGTCCCAAAGAGTTTAAATTTCAATTAAAGGATTTTCCTTCCGTCGATGCATTCAAATTGAAGCCGACTTGGCAATTCAATTGTTCACCGTTAATCTACAAGCTTTATTACCTGTTTAACTCATCATTTTCCAATTTTATCGGCTCACAATTCGCCAGTTCCCTGGCAATGGAGCTCTATTTTATTTGGGGATTTCGCGAGGAATATCCTCCTTTATTGGCATATTGGAGCTGGCGATATTGTTCATTCCATCTTTAACAAGTCGATTATTGCAGATTTTCAGATAGGTAATACTGAAGAGCTGTATTTCTCTATTTGTCCTGATCAGCTTTTCATGATGAAGTCAAATTCAGGTTGAATTGGCGATACTGGTTTATTATTCTTATCGAAGTAGTGGGGAATAGATGAAAATAATTATGAATTGAAGAAAATGAATGTTCTCCATGGAGTAGTGATGGAACATTGAAACAATTAACTAGAAGTGATAATTACCAAAACCTCTGGGACTAGAGAAAATATGGTCGAAGCCGGAGAAGAATTGAAAGTAGTTTCAAAGAACATCATGAGTGCATCCGATAAAACAGAAAAGTCTATTGTTGCTCAACATGCTCAACGGGCTTCTCGATGCATTCGAAATTCTAGAGATACCGCAGTGTAGTATTAAAACTCACTTTCATATAGAAACAATGATTCGATTCGAAACGCATTTCAATCCAAGCTTTCGTTATGAGGACAGAAAAGGGAGTTCGTTGGAGTCGTGCTGATTTACTGCTGGTTTCGAGAATGACTTCTAGAACTTTGAATGAAAAAGCAAGATGCAAAAGAACCCCTTTGACTTATATTCGAAAAATTCCTGATATCTCGCATTCTTCATTTTCACAAATTGATTCGAAAGAGCCACTTCGAGCGAATGCCAACAAAGACGCACTTCATAAATCTGGCAATAATCACGTTTCCTGAGGGCGACGGCAGTTTTTGGGTCATAGTTTAGGTTCATTGATTTGTCACATCATTTCTGATAATTTTTAAATCCTGTTCGGTACTTTCTTGAATCAGCGCTAGCCTGGATCCTAACAGAAATATTAGAAGTTTCCAGATTTTTTCTTTTGCATCAGATATTTTTGAAAGCGATGCGACACTGGTCCTTCTTGGCTACGAGGCTTTTATTGAATGTGGTTCGACTGATAATCTCGGATTCATTGAATGACTTGGTGTCGCATAGTCATCCCTAATTAACTTCTTGGAACTTTCTTCTCTATAATCGACAGAGTCTATGTATTATGTCCATTGAAATGTCTATGGCCTCCGTATAAAGCCGTGGGTGACAGCTTAAAGTTTTATCGAGTACTTTCTTTCTTTCGGCCAATAGCATGACTTTTCAGAAGATAGTATTCAGTTACTGTCGATTTTTGTGTTTAGTCATATCGATAAATTCATTTGTGTTACATTTCAGTGCTCCTTCCTCTGGCTCCAATGTAGACAGAACTACAACTGCACTTTTTTGCAGATCTGAAACTGTCCTGGATTTTTGTCGTAGGTTTGGAAATGGGTCTCACATCATGTTTTTCAGAATCCAGGACAGCCTGAGGTCTGCAAACGACCCACGATCCATTATCTATTCCGGAAGTGCACCGAATAACGTACAGTTGTGGTTCTGTTTAAAATGCAACCACAAAAAATCGGTGGAAGAAGCACAAACTTTTTGGATGGTCATGATAATAACTTCAACAAAAGCAAGTACTCGATAAAACTTTCAGCTATCTCCCACAGCAATATGATATTTTATCTAGCAATCAGCATGGCTTACAATTCGAAGAGTCAATTAATATTGCTTTTTTTCAATTGCACAACTAACTTGTGAAATATATTCACGCAGCCGAATACCCTGTCACATTTTTTGTGGTGTCAGTCGAGAGTTCGACAGCCTCAATATTGACCTATTAATTATTAATTAAATTGGGAAACTATGGCATAAGAAAAGTATCACTAAACAATTATGTGTCATATGCCGACGACATCACATTTATGGTATCGGGAAAAATTAAACTCATGTTGTATCAAGCAGCATCTTGTTCCAGAACATTGGTGATTTCTTTGGAAATCATGTTATGGTTTTCAAAACAATAAAATTCAAATTCTGAGATTTCTTACTCGGAAGAAAATCGTCTATTATTCACATTCGACACAGGACAATTTTCTATCAGAAATTCGGCCTCTTTAGTAAAAATATTGGGTGTACGAGATGATGAGCGTTTCACGTGGAAGGAACACTTTGAGAATGAAATGTTCGAGTTGTTCTCTCTCACTTATATGATCAAAAATCCCAGTAGGATTCATGAAAACTCACAGCTGTTAAGCATGTATAGTGCTTATATTGATTTTCTTATCCTTGCCGATATAGACTTGATAAATCTCAGATGAATTCACTCAATGTTGGACTATAATGTCTTGCCAATAGAGTTCCAGAAGCTCAATTTCAATAGTTTCAAATTGAAACTGAAACGACACATACTGTTCCACTGTTTTTACTCTATCGACGAATATTTGAGATCTCCCCCAGTTCTCAATAATATGTGTTGACTACTATTTCGACAAATCATAATCATGTCAATTTCGAATATACGTATATTGTGATGCAATTTGTATGTTGTAATTGTAATTTTAATTACTTTTGTACCAGATTGACTTGCCAAAAATATAAGTGTAACTTGGTCAAATAAATTCTATTCTATTCTATTCTATTCTGTTCTATTCTTATACGGTACGGAATATCTTCGAGGTCTATCTACACCACAAGTCGTTTATATTTCACAAAAAAAATTATCAGAAGTAATGCGTAGGTTGACAACGTCCTTGCAGAACTTCATTGGTTGAATTTGAAATTGTGCCCTTGATTCCCTTATAGTCACATAATTGTATATTTTTTCCAAAATAAGTGCTTCGAAAAAGTTTAGGACATCAGTGAATATTAGATATCAAAATAACTATTGTGTTCCGTTTTCGAGACTGCATGAAATTGAATTCTCTTGAGACAATGTTTATTGGAGTTATCAATGAATTGCCCCAAGGAATCAGAGATGAACCCATGCTAATTATTTCCAAGGAAATTTCTCACCGAAAATTGTTGTCACAGCATGAATGAGTTTTACCAAATTTGTTGAGTTATTGGACAGTCAATGTTTGGTATTTCGAATTATTTCTTTTTATTTTGAACAGGGATTGGCCTGTTTATAACTGACATTATAGTTTCAGAATTTCCATTCTCACCTCGAGTTTATTCATATGGGCGCCAATCTACTATTATGTTGGTGAATTATTCAGTTACCACGGTAAATGAAGTGTGTGAACCTGAGCAACGATTAAATCTATAAGTAGATTCTGTTAGAGTTGACGAGAGTATTTCAGTTGATTATTCTTATCATAACTTATTTTTTCATATGATACTTATTCATATTGATTCTATTATCTGATTTCATTTTCACATTCATTTCATAGACTCGAAAGTCAATGAGATTCATTTTCATATAGAGATTCACAAAAGTGGGAACTCCGGGAGCCCCTATTATAATGTTCAAACAACAAAAATTTTTGGAGTTTTGAGCCTAAGGAAAAACTTCTTTCGACAAGGAGTTTCAAAGTTCAGTTTGGCTCTTGAAAAAAAAAATCCTGAGCAGGTTCGACAGATCTCCAAGTTCACAACAAAGGGGTGATAATTCTGTACTGGTCAGGTTGAAACTGACAAGGTTGGAACGATTGACGACAATTCAGAAGAGCACCGACCTTGGTGATATCTATAAAAGAGAGACAAATATCCAACCCTTTCGCGATGTTCCAACGAAGTGAGCAAGTCGGTGAGCGAAGAGGTGAGTTAAGAATCGAATCAAGAAGTATCAATGGATGTTTTGGAGCCCAGCCCCATACATGAGAAATATACTCCAAGAAAGGCTGTATCTGTGCCTTGTAGATCACAGGAAGGTGACGAGAAGTGAAGTAATTTTTCGCACGAAATAAAAATGAAAGCTTCATCATAGGACAAAATTTTGTGAATGATTTTCAATTACTGTGAGATGCATACTGGTTTCGGAATAATTGACCAATCATGAGTGCAGAGCAGGTCCAAAGTAATAAATCAATCCTCAATCCCATATAAAGTGAAAATCTTTCAGGTATTGGTATCATACCACGATAAATACCCCCAGAGAAGATTCCATTACCACGACATCTACCCATTAACGGGGTAACATCAAGTTCATCCTTTCGTTCAATACTCGTGAAAGAAAATGTACCAATGTTGACTTCCAAATTCGGAATCAGAGAGAGTATTTAGAAAAGTGTTTTATCACGACAAACACATGCAGGATTTTCTTCAGAGAAGAATCCTGAACTAGTATCTGTCGGATGAAATCCAATGCCACACATGCTAATGTCGAAAGAGAAGTTATTTTCGACGGTTGTTAACGCATCATCCCACTATGTGAAAATTATAACGTCGTTGCTATCGACACCGCACAAAATGGACAGACAGGGTCTGGCTTCGGTGCTCAGAATCTTATTGAAGATCTGTGATAATCAAATTTGAATGAATCGTTTTATGTACTGCATGTTGCGTATTCACTACGAAATGTTGCCCACGGTTCTGTCTGATGTAGGTAAATGATAGTTCTCCTTGAAGGTTCCTGAAAATGAAACAATGTCCTTCATTCAGTTAGTGAGCATACTTGAAGACTGGCTATAAATCAATCCGACTTTGAAAGATCCGTCAGTCCAGTATCTACTTTACATACACAGTAGATTGATGAATGAACGATGATATTGGAACCTTTTGTGTGAGAGTTTCTGTAGAGATCAATTATCCTAACACAAAATTGATATTATTTGCACTCGATGCGCGTTTGGCTTACAAGGTTAGTATCTTCAGAAGAAGACAACTGATACTAAAAATGAGGACTGTTATCTATTTATATACTTCACAATCTGAGGTGGTGCAAAAACTACCTTCAAAGTTCTTTCTTGGTTCGATATGGAATTCAAGTGTTAACTACTAATGATTCTAATTAATTTCTCAACTTTAAAAAAAGCAGGCTGGAAGGAATCGGCTCTTCGTTACCATTTATACCAATTTTTTAATTTTTTCTATTTCTAGACTGTCGAAAGTGTGTTGTATGTTGGGCGACACTGGACTTTTCGACTCTGCCGTATCTCATGTGTGCATAATGCTCTTCGAATCCTTTTTAGAAGTTCAAATAACATCAGTTTGGTGAGTAATTGATCTCTTAAGAATGTTTCGGTATGTTGATGGACTAATATCTGTCGAGAAGCCACTAATCCCTTGACCAATGCACGAAGGGTTTCGAATTATATCTGACAGGTGCAGCGCAAGGTTCTACACAGAAGAAATATTTGTATATGCTTCTGGTTATACAAGTTTCGGAATAGTTTCAAATACTGGGACGGGCTCATTGGCCCTTCGTCAGTGCCAGGTAGTTTTGCTATAGCTCGAAAGATTCCACCTTTAAAAATATGTTCCTCTAAAACCGCTGAAGTTAGCAATAATGAGCCGACATTGCGACATCTGTCCGTAGACGAGGTAACTATGAAAAGCAAATCCATGTGTGCTCCATGCCTGGTGCAAAGAAATGTATAACCCCTCAACATAGTCAGTTAACATACCTGAAGGCTGGCCAGAAACCAAGCCATGTAAGAATCAATCATCAGACATCAATCTACACAGTGAGTTGATGGACTAACACCCCATAACATAACCAACTTTCTGGATGATATCACAAAGGGCATTGAATTATATCCGAAAGTTGCCAGTTCAATTCCTGATCAAAGTTCCGAAATTAATTTTCAATTATTGGGTCAGCCACAACGCATAGACCACTTTCAGGCTCATTCGTCTCGTTAGTGCAAATTGTGAGGAAGACTGCATTTGCCCCTGTCAACGTCCTTCATAGTGTTTGATAGGGGAGTAGTTTTATCCTGACAGGTGGTGGGTGGACCATCAAAAGCTACTGATGTATAATTATAGATGATCCGATTAAAGTTTTATATTTCTGATGGAATATAACTCACTCTTTTTTTATATATGCAGATTCACACAAAAGGAAAGCCCTGTAATGTTCGAAGAATCAAGGGACAGGAGATACGAATTAACATTCACTTTGAATTTTTGAAGTTTGTAAGCCTCAGGAAAAACCTCTTTCGGCAAGTAGTTTCAAAGGTCAGCTGTTCTATTGATAGAAGATCCCTGAGCAAGAGAGGTTCGACAGGTCTCTAAATTCACAACGAAAGGGAGACAATTCTGTACCCGTCGAGTCATCCGTATAGATATTGCCATGGGTGGAACGATTGATAACAATTCAGAAGAGCAATGACCGTGAAAATATCTATAGAAGAGATAAAAGTCTCCGACCCTTCTACGATGTTCCAATGAAGTGAGCGTGTCTGTGAGCGAAGAATCACCAACAAGACGAATTGCCTTTCTCTGAATAGAATCTAGAAGCCTGAATGAATGTTATGGTTCCGAACTCGATACATATGAACTGTATTCCAAGACTCATTCAATAAAAGGAAACTCAAATATTTAAAGTCTCATGTAACAGAATATCTTCCGTCACGATAAAAAACGGCGATCCGGTGATAGAAAATATTTTTCGAGCCGGAAAGGTGTCTTCCATTGTTTGTAAACACAAAACAATCCTGTTTTTTATTCCGTATTTTATTTGACATAACCTGACGCTTAGCATGCATAAACAATGGTGAGAGAATAGGGTCAAAGGGACGAGATAAGTGGTCCGAGAGTGAGTGTTTGTTGCGAGACGAGGGTTGTTTTGTTGTGCCCCGGGATGAGATCGTTACCCGGCAAAAAGTCTTGTTGCGCTCTCAAGGGAATTGTAGGTAGATAAGTTTGTCTCGGTGCGATTTCGCGATATGCACACTCTTTTTCTTCAGATAACGGGGTTTTCATTCCTCATCCCGATAAGAGAATAAAATATGTTAATTCATTTGTTTAGTTCGATTGTTTGTCTTTGGTGGAAACCATATAGCTTTATTCTTCCTCTCAACTCACCAGACGGACGGACGGAAGTCGGCATCTTGGATTCAGTGCACTTTGTTTCCATGTGTTTCACGGAATCCCTTCCAGCAATGTTGTACATGTTACTGGAGTTGCTAATTTTTTTTTCAATTCAATTCAATTTATTGCAAATTCAATAGTACATATTATGAATGAAATATCACATATTGCAATACAAGGAAACCATATAGGCTCTGAGAGAGCCTGTCCATGGCAGATTACATTGCTCTGTAATAACCTAACTCATACACATACTAAAGAAATACAGGGCTTCGTAATATAATGTTACAAGAAAGAAAGAAGAGAAAAGGAAAAATGTTCTTTCACACGACCGAACTATTATCAAGGATAGTGAACGTAGACACATATAAACATATTAATACATATACATTACAAGCAACTTGTACATGAAAGTAAACTGAATTTGGTGCATCAATGTAGATATCAAAAGCATAAGTGAATTTCCAAACTACTGGTTATATCAGGTTGGGTCTATGATATTATGGAAAAACAATCGATCATTATCTGCTATCCATTTTCTGACTTCTTTCTTGAATATGTTTTTCACGGTTACTGCCCTGACAGATGGGGGTAACCGATTGTAAAGTTTGGGTGCCAGGTAGGTGAAATGTCTTTGTCCTATCGATTTATTTGTTTTCGGTTGTCTCACTGAATCTCCACTGAGGTGTCTAGTTTCATGTGAGTGTTCAATCTTCTTCAGGTATTTTTCTTTTCGGTAAGTGAAGATTAAAATAGTTTTTGAATATATTTGTCGTATATCAAGTACTTTTAGCTCGCTGTATAATGCATTCGAAGAGTATTGATCATCCTTAAAAGACATAATTTTCAAAAATTTTTTGTGTACAACATCTAATTGACTAAGGATAGTTTTTCTGACACCTCCCCAGCCAATTATTCCGTAACTCAACAAAGGATCAATGAGTGCGTAGTAAATGATTTTCATTTTTTCTAAGGGTAGTATTTGCCGACATTGATAAAATTTATAGAAAATTGATCTTATTTTTTTCTTGATATTTTCTACATGAAGGTTCCATCTCAAAAACGAGTCAACGTGAATGCCTAGATATTTTGTATCACAAGATAAGTTTATATTTTGGTTTCCTATACAAATACGTTTAAAGGCTGGTAGGTGACTCTCATAAGATGCAAATGGCATTATAACAGTTTTCTCCACGTTTACTGTTAATAACTTACTTTCAAACCACTTAGTTATATGTTCCAGATCATTTTCTGCCGTTTTCCTGACTCCGTTCCAAGAATCTCCCGTATATAAAATAACGGGATCATCTGCAAAAGAGATTAATGTTCCGGAGGATTTTCGAGTGAGTAGATTATTTGAGTATATAATAAAGAGGATAGGTCCGAGTACTGTCCCTTGTGGCACTCCACACGTTACGGTTTCTTCAGTACTGAGTGTGTCGTCTAGTTTCACTTGTTGTGTACGGCCATCTAAGAAGCTTTTGAAAAGATCAAAAACTACTTCCCGTACGCCCAGGTGCTTCAGTTCATCCAGCAAAATCCTATGACTGACAGTGTCAAAGGACTTCGTCAGATCAACGAAAACACCTAGGCATGCACGTTTTTCATCAACGGCCTCATAAATTGTTGATGTCAAGTGGGCTATTGCGTCCTGAGTACTGAGATTTTTTCTGAAACCATATTTTCTACCAGAAATTGCGTTCAATTTATTGAGGTACAGCACTAGACGACTTTTTATGAGTTTTTCAAACATCTTGGAAAAAACTGACGTAAGGGATATAGGTCTATAATTGCTCATATTTGTTTTAGCTCCTTTTTTATGTACAGGCACTATATGTGCTTCTTTGAGGCGTTTTGGTACAATACCCTGTTCCATGCATAGATTGTATATATGGCAGAGTGATTCTGATATGTGTTTCGTTTTTATCCAGACACAGTGACTTGAAATGAAATAAATGATGGGATTGTTTGATACATGATTACATCACCTGTGAATTCGGTAGTCGTGTCTGATAATGCTACATACCATAATATTCAAATTGATCCACCCCCCTACACAAATTATAGAAAGGTTGACATGGTGAAGTGCCTGCGCAAAAAACTGTCAACTTATGTTCACCACTAAAATGCTCAAACCCGGATCATACGATTTGAAGGAAAAATATAAAGCGTCTGTTTGAATGTGGTTGACAATTTTTTCCTGAATGGTAGTGGTTCGGACTTCCATTGTCTCTAAACAGGGTTCATTTCTGGCGCCCACTTTGTTTCTGCTTCATATCAATGATTTGCTCGAGAAAACATCTTGTTCAATACATAGTTTTGCTGACGACAGTACTCTTCATACCAGTTTCTCTTCCAGTGTCCCTATACCAGCTTCAAAGAAACATTCACGTCAATAAAATTGACGACGACTTGGTAAAAATAATAGAATGGAGTAACATGAACTTGGTGGAATTTATTGCTACGAAAACCCAGGCATGTCCCTTCTAAAGAAAAGCCGATTTATCATCATCTAGTATTAAGATGTCAGGAGTAACTATTCCCAAAAAATCGAGTATCTCGATGCTAGGAATTACGATCAGTGATAATCTCTCACGGGACAACCATGTGAGATCGATTACTGAAAAGGCTTCCCAGAAACATGGATTTTTATTTCGTGCGAAGATATACTTCACTTCTACAAGGCTCAGATACGACCTGTCATGGAATACAGTTCTCATGTGTGGAGTTCGGCACCAAAACATTCATTGAGGCTTCTCGATTCTATTCAGAGAAAGGCAATTCGTCTTGTTGGTGATTCTCCGCTCACAGACTCGCTCTCTCTTCTACAGATACTTTTACGGTCGATGCATCCCGAATTGTTATCAATCGTTCTCCCCTTGGCAATATCTACACGGATGACTCGACGAGTACCGAATTCTCACCCCTTTATTGTGAATTTGGAAACCTGTCGAACCTCTCTTGCTCAGGAATCTTTTTTCAATAGAACAGCTGAGCTTTGGAATTCCTTGGAAGTTGTTTCTCCTGAGGCTTGCAAACTTCAGAAATTCAAAGTGAATGTTAATTCGTATCTACTGTCCCTTGATTCACGCGGTGTTCTTCGAAAATTACAGGGCTCTCCTTTCGTGTGAATCTGCATATAAAAAAAAACTCTACTGAAACCTATTGCTAAGAACGGAAGAATAGAAATAGAAATCGAATGAGGTAATCAAATCTGAACCAAAGATTGTAATGGATTCTTCGGTCAAAAGTGAAATTGAAAGTTTGATTGATCAAAGAAAATAATTTTGTGACAAAATATTTGAGACATCGAATATGAAATATTCGTAGAAAAATTGAAATAAAGAAATGATTGAAATTGTTGGTATGTTGACAGTTTAGTTGAGTGTCTCCGACGTTTGATTGCTGGTCCGCTTGTCTTCGGTGTGACCGACATATTTGAGGTTGGTCGGGTGACTATTTTCTGTGGGGGAGGGCGGTGCTCTGGGCGCCGGGGCTACTGAAAGTGAGCTAATCGGTTTTCAGCGGAATGGATGTACTGGCGCTAGATTCTCTTTCATTCAGCCGAGGTCGGTTAGTTCGACTGGAAAGTTGAAGGAAATGAAGTTGGAATAGAGCTGATAATGGAAGTTCATGAAAGGAACTGAAATTTCAGGCATCAAATCAATATTCAAAACTTGAATGATCCAAGACATTGACAACTATCCCACCTATATTCCGCAATCAATTGCCATCTTTTGGCATTATGCATAAGTAAGCAAAATAATGTGTAATTTAAGCCATGACGTTCATGAGGGAAATGAATGAAGAGTCTTCACTTGGAAACGAATTCACTACTGCCATCCACCCGTAGTATCCATCCCTTCATATAATATTTCCAATAGGTTGGCTACTATATTTCTATAAACAATGATTATAGGCATTTAAAAAAAAACACGCCTCAAAGATTTTTTATTCCATGATTCTGAATTATTGTTTTTGCAACCTTTTTTACAAGGCACCTAACAACTTTTGTCACTAATGCTGGAGAAAATATGTTAAACTGGGAAATTCTGGAAAACACTCAGTAAAGACCAATTGTATAGGTTCGGTTGAAGCTCCAGGTGGCGATTACGAAGAAGAATTTGACAGAATTCGCGATATTCGCATGCATTTTCTGTCAAATCCGTAGTTTAAACCCAACATCATATTAGGGCCAGTTGAATGGGTTCGGCTTCAGCTCCAGATGGCGATTAAGAGAGAATTCGCCTGCATTTTTTGTCAAATTTGTAGTTTTAACTCCATATCATATATGAACTGAACCAACATCAAGGTGCCTTATATAATCAATTCGTCAATATGAAAATCTTTAAAATCTCAAAAACAAATAAATGATTCAATTCGTGTTGCATTATCTTAGTGAAAATGTTATGATAACGTAATGCTAATGTTATAATAATGAAAGTTGCATGTACCGATGTACCGGCCTTAAGATCCACCATTGAAAATAATTTCCCAAATGATTAATGTGCAAGCCTATTTACTCACGAAACTAAGTATGAATGTTTCAGGATTTGAAAACGATTTGCTATAAATCCGAATGGTT
Organism: Zygogramma bicolorata; assembly: GCA_032362365.1. Classification (NCBI taxonomy): domain Eukaryota; kingdom Metazoa; phylum Arthropoda; class Insecta; order Coleoptera; family Chrysomelidae; genus Zygogramma; species Zygogramma bicolorata. Next base: position 221,282 of record JAVJAQ010002559.1, on the reverse strand, counting down.
GTGTGTTCACAAAACCGGCACACGTGTGTAAGTTTACAAAAGCTTTTTCAGGCGTGATAGTATCATAACACATGCGAAGAAGCTATTGTGGTATAGTGAAACACGGGTAGGGGTTTTGTGAACTGTTTAGAAAAAATCACACAATTACTTTTTTTATATTCAAGTGGTCATGAATTTCTATCAAGTATCGGCCAATTCTATCAATTCCATTCAATAATAATATACGTTTCTTCTCTCATGGTAATAATATCCAATTTCATATTATATATATATATATATATATATATATATATATATATATATATATATATATATATATATATATATATATATATATATATATATATATATATATATATATATATTTTATATATTATTATATATATATATATATATATATATATATATATATATATATATATGCTGGCTGGAACTTCCGGTTGATCCGCGTCTGGAAAGATTTACTTGTCTACGTTTCGGCTCCCATTTCGGAACCATTTTCAAGACTGCGTGACCTTGCGTCTAGGTCTGAGTTGTCTTACTAGCTGGCTATCATCACTGGAGATCGAGGATCTCCCATTATGCAAATTATAAATGTAGCCGGCTAGAACTCTGCTACCAAATCTAACTTTTACCAAAGGCGACTACTTTTACCAATATGTGATATGAATGAACTTACATACTTACATACTTTTATTATAAATGTCAGTACTTCAACTGTTGTCACGTACAAGCAGCCAAAACTGCTTCTGTGATACACTTGTTTATTTACTTTCATTTACACACATTTTGTACTTTGTATTCCTATATTTTTGTCTTTTGTATACCTTTATTTATATATTGTATTGTAAATAAACCTTACTATTATTATTATTATTATATATATATATATATATATATATATATATATATATATATATATATATATATATATATATATATAAAAGAGAAAGTGTTATTTGCTATGAAGCAAGATGAATCAGGAAACTGATAAATAGATTATCAAATTCTCTGGTCTATCACAATTTGTATTCAATTCAAATGCCCACCACAAGATAGCTAGCTATTTCTGGCTTTGGCCTTCATCAGCTGTGGGTTGGCATGGTCCTCGTATCGAAGACAAACTGTGATAGATATCCAGAGAATTTGAAATGAATCGTGCCTTTACGGCAAGCGACACATAAGTGGAACCACCTAGGGTGTAACACTATAAGGAAATGCTGTCATAGTTTCACTGACGGAAAACTATGACAGCATTTCCTTATAGTGTTACACCCTAGGTGGTTCCACTTATGTGTCGCTTGCCGTAAAGGCACGATTCATTTCAAATTCTCTGGATATCTATCACAGTTTGTCTTCGATACGAGGACCATGCCAACCCACAGCTGATGAAGGCCAAAGCCAGAAATAGCTAGCTATCTTGTGGTGGGCATTTCGAATTGAATACAAATTGTGATAGACCAGAGAATTTGATAATCTATTTATATATATATATATATATATATATATATATATATATATATATATGCAAAATGAATTTTTCTGGGTTTTTTATCCGTTTGGTATCTTCTTATTTGTTCGACGTTTCGACTTCCATTTTGAAGACATTCTCAAGAACTGTGAGACGAATATCTGTCCATACCGTCCTGGTCAATCACTCCCCTTACGAAGTAACCAAGCAAGACTAAGCAAAGACTTCAATTGTCTGTTCTCCATAGAAACTGGTATTTATAATGATTCTCCTCAGTTATTATCCGACTAGGTCCGATATTATTGATGGTTATATCATCAACCGCTCTCTAAGGTTGTATCCTGCCCATCCAGGTGAAGATGAATTTTTCTGGGCTTTTTATCCGTTTGGTATCTTCTGATTTTTTCGACGTTTCGACTTCCATTTTGACATAGTCGGATAATAACTGAGGATAATCATTATGAATACCAGTTTCTATGGAGAACAGACAATTGAAGTCTTTGCTTAGTCTTGCTTGGTTACTTCGTAAGGGGAGTGATTGACCAGGACGGTATGGACAGATATTCGTCTCACAGTTCTTGAGAATGACTTCAAAATGGAAGTCGAAACGTCGAACAAATCAGAAGATACCAAACGGATAAAAAACCCAGAAAAATTCATCTTGCATATCGAAGATCCGTGAAAACATCAGTTTCTACACATATATATATATATATATTTATATATATATATATATATATATATATATATATATATATATATATATATATATCATCCAGCTATCTTCCTGGCGTCTTTTCACAACTCAATCTCTGAGCGTCCGTCATGTAGTTCTCAAGAAACCTGTAGTTGTACAGATGAATATTTTCAAGATTCATACACGACGTGTCATGGAAACTGTTTGGACTTTGTTTTTCGACTATAAATAATTGGAATTTTCATTTGTCCATTCCTTAGCGTCCTTTCATGGAGCCCCCTCTCAGCGTCCAATATATTCAAGAATTTCCGCTAGCTGGCGTCCGCTTTATATATTTTACTTTCGTCCTTCCGATTAGTAAGCGCCCGGCGATGATGCCAGATTAAACCATAACGGCAATAGGTAACTTTAAGATGCTACTCGTGGGATGACTTTCTGAGCTCTGATATTTTGCTTTTTTTAATTTCACTATGTACTTGTTATTTTTATCTATACACTCATATGTGATTTGTTAAATATATACAATTTATGTGAAACTGACTTTTTCCACAGCTTATAAACATCAGTATTAATTGCCACACTACCTGTGGTCATGTTGTTCGTTATTTAGCTTTGTATTAAGCTTACTCAATACCAGTCCCTACAAGAAATTATATATTTTTCTTATAACATTACTAAATCATGACATGACCACATATCTGGAAAATGGCCCTAAGAATCACATTCCAACTCATAAAAAATAAATAAATATATTAAGAAAAATTTATTTGTGGAGATACTCTGTTATAAAAGGGTACACGGCAAAGTGTTCACTTGTGTTTGTGATGAGCAGCCAAAATGTATGTTGAGAGGGGGGCCAAACATATACAGTGTCATCCCCAAAGTATGCACCATTTGGAAAACTTATTTATTGAGGGTTTTTCGACAACGACAACGACAGCTTATTAGTACGTCAGAGGAGGAGACTTTTCACGCCTAGGGGGCTATCAAGGCGACTTTTTTAGCACAAGAGAGGCCCTCGGTAAGGGATCTGGGGAATTGCCAGGTGAATGTATAGGGTCACACAGAGGAACGAGACTATACTGCAGATGAATCAAATCATAGTGATCTCTTAGACATTTTAACAAATGTTAAGAACTTATGCAAAAATTCCATGTTTGAATGAAGTAAATTGGCTATTGTAGTACTGTTTGCTGGCAAGAGTCGCATATCACCGAGTACTGAATATAAATAGTTAATGGCCGTGGCGTTAATTTGACATGAAAACAAGAAATGGTTCAGGTCGTCTTGAGATGTCCCGTCGCAGTGGCATACGGAATCTTCTGCCATATTCATCTTGAAAAGGAGAGACTTGCAACAGCCTACTCCAAAGCAGCACCTCAATAAGAATACGTGAGAATGTCGGGATGCGCTGATTTTTCTGAATATAGGGATCGAAGGTATTGAGGGGTGGGAGGCTGTATAGTGACAAGAGTTTTTCTCAATAAATTGTTTGTGGTGATTTGCCCAATCCAATCTACATTGTGATTTGATTTGGGGAATAATATCTTGTCTGTGAATTTTTTCAATGGTTGTATCTGAGTTTATCGCTTCTTTAGCCATATTGTCGACCATTTCATTTCCTGTAACACCCGAATGTCCTTTCACCCAGAGAAATGTAACCTGAATATTGCGTTGTTGGAGGTTATACAATTTCATAAATATATTTGTAATTTGGTTTTGTGTGGCGGCATTCTTCGCATTCAGTGCTTGGAGGACTGAAAGGGAATCCGATATAATAACGCAGTTCTGTACCAGGTTCAAGCTAGAAACATAGTCCAGAGCTCGGTCTATTGCTGCTGCTTCTGCGTTATAGATGGTCATGTGATTGTTACATTTATATAACCTTCTGACGTTATGTGATGGAACCCAGAAGGCACAACCTACCTGAAGTTTTACTTTTTTACCCATTTTCTTCATAACTATTTTGGACAAGAAAATCTCCAGAAAATCAATGAGTTTTTTCCAAAATACCTATTTTATTTTGACGTTTTGTGACTTGATATTATCGAATATTAAGTTATTGTTAGAATACTGTATAATTTTCAGTAACATTCGGTGTCAACAAAAAATAAAAATAACCTTGCACCAAAAACTTAAAAAATTATTTAACTCTTCAAAAAAATTGACCGTGGTTAACACCTTACTTGTGTGATTTGTAATATTACAGCCTTCTAAAATAAACCGTGGTATACAGGATGCTGTCTATTTATCGTTTTAACAAATTTTTGTTTTCGTAGTCCCCATTTGAGAAAAGTGGGTAAAAAATTGAACTTCACTCAGATGGCCATGCCTTCAAACCTGGATGTATTTTTTGATGCTGAACAACTTTTCCAAATAACATTTCCCGAGATTTTTCAGAATAAGAGTACTTTACTATTGTCTCAAAATCAAATATTTGAAGGCTCCTCGTATATAACGTCTGTTTTACCGTATTTTGTTGATGCATATTCGGTTTCAGGGGATGCACAAACTTTTATCAGGAATAACTTTTTGTCGAAAGACCCTTAATAAATGAGTTTTCCATATGGTGCATACTTTGGGGATGACACTGTATAGGGCTAGAATTGGTAGTCTTTTTCAATTAAAAAATGTTACTACAGTTGCCACTGTACGGATGGATATAATAATGACTGCAAAAAAAATTTCATGATTCCACGCCAATATTTTTATAAGAAAATACGAAGTTCTGAGACACTGAATGATATTAAATATTTTTTGTGGCCCAACATACCCGAAAACAGACGTAGCAACTTATCGCACCAAAAAAAATCATGCAACTCGAAAAACCTGCATGAATACATGCAATTTTCTGGAGTTTTAGGTGTGAGTTTTACAACAACAGCAACAAAAGCATAACCAAACCTTCCCCTAAGTGGAGCGTTAGGCGTTAGCACTCGAATCATTCAGAAAGAAGTAAATGAAATGATAACTCTTCAAATAAGATATTTCTCGTTCAGAAAATATCGAATTTCAAAATTTCAACACTACCTTTGACGAAAAATGCAAGAACCGAATTTATTTCACCTAAATACTGACCGTTTTATTCCAATAAATTTATTCGAGAGGTTTCTTTGTTTTTTAATGCTGTGCATATCCTTCGCATATTTTTTTTTAAATTTTTAGAGTGATGTAAATTTGCTACTGTTATCGCAGACTTCCATTGTCTGAGTTGTTAGTATCAGCACGACGCGACGTTTCAATCGATTCAGAATTTCCGATCGTTATTGAGTATACTGACTGACCACCTGAGTTAATAAGACAACATTCATAGGGCTTGAGATTATTGGCAGAACTCCCTGTTTTTCTGATGGGACCCTACCTAGCTTGGTATTATTCAATAACAGGTAATTTTCATCGTGTGTCCTGTATCTGGATTCACTACAAATTGCCATCGACTCATTTATAACAAATGTCATAGAGAATGATCCTGCATGTGATGCACAAGAAATATTTTTTCACAAAATGGAGCTCTCCCCCATTACTTGCTGAATGTACGCAATTACAAATATCATATAGAATGACAAATATCATAGAGAATGACCCTGCATGTGATGCACAAGAAATATTTTTCCACAAAACGGAGCTCCCCCCATTACTTGCTGAATGTACGCAATGAGGAACCGGAATTAAAAAAATGTTCCCTTTTTTTTTATTTTATCTGATAGAGCATGAAAATCTGTTCACAAAAATGCCCTTCTGACCTCGATCCTTCCACTATTTTTTTTTAAAACCTCTACTATGTAACGAAAAATATCAAATGCTGACGTCAACACTTTCATTCATAAATACAACCATATGAAGTTGGGTTTTGGTAAGCCACACCCCTCCTATTTAATGAATGAATATCTTAGAGGAATTTCATTTTTACAAGTTGCAGGAACTTATTACTGTTGACATTCTTTTGCGATGGGGAAGAATTCGCCATTTTTCATGTTATTTCGCGCTTCAACGGAAAATTTCCCGAAATTATGGCATCGAAGAGTGATTTTGTGAAGTTTTGTTTGGTAACTGAGTGCAAGAACAACTCTAAAGTTTCCGCAAATAAGTACTTTTTTCTGTTGCCGTTCGATTCATCGAGGAGGAATGCCTGGTTAACTGCTTTGAATGGGTGTGATAGGGTTTCTAAAAAAGTTAGGGCCTACGTTTGCGAGGATCATTTCAACGTAAGTAACTGAAAATTGTGATTCGGTTTAGGAATTGATCGTATAAAATACTCTTAAAATGATTGCTTGTTTCTGTAACAATACCTAAAAATTAATCCAAATTATAACTAGAGTTCAAAACTAGCCATCCACAAACACTTTCGTGTAGTTGTAACTACTACTATAAGAAATAATAATGAATATGACTCCAAGAAAGTGTTCATTGAATTGATATTTATTATAGAATTTGGCTAGGCTTGGCTTTAAGGTATTGTAGCAAGATCACACTCGAAATCACATACCTTTTTTTAGTTGGAAGAAGATGCAGAGAATTTTTTGAAAGTGAAATTGATGAATGATACACCTAGATTGAAGAAGGATGTTGTGCCAAGTATATCTGTGTCTGGTCCGGGTGAGAATGGAGTTGAAATGAAACGAAAACAACCAGCTGAGGTGAGTGAAAAAATTCAGCTTGAATTCATATTCTGGCCCATTGATCTGTTACGAAAAAAACAATGACTGAGTAATATGTATTTGTAAGTACCCAACAAATTCCAATAATAGTGCTGCTTATGCTATTTCATAGTTTTTCTGTTTAGAAGTATTTTTATGTATTATATTCATTATAGTGGCTCGTTTATTCCTTTTCTAATGAAATTCAAGTTTAATTTCACATACTCATGACTCAATGGAGTTTTTATCGATGAAATGTATCATCATTTGGATGTAATCTAACAGAGCCATTGGAATAACTACAAATAAAAACATATATTGTAAGAGTAGAATAAATACAGACAAAAGATTACCACCAGCTTGTGGTTATTGGAGGTGTATGTGTTACCGTTTATTCGTTGTTGCATACCATTCAGATTAATTGCATTTAATGTTGTTTCTTTCTCTCAAAGCAAGGGTGGCTGACTCATTTTCTCTTCTCTGACAATATACTCATGACTCGCCGGAGTTTTTATATCAGTACATTATTGGAGAACACTCAATTAAGATCAACAAACATTTCAGGTGAACAAGGACCATCTTGAGCAACCTGTGCCAGCTAAATGTGAAAGAGGTCCAAAGAGCAATGATGTGCATAGTCAAAAACTATCCAGTTCCACCTACTCTGCAAGCAGTATTGATACAAGATCAGCAACATATAAAGATTCTGACTATGACCCTGATTCTTCCGATTCTGCTTGTGGTGATATCCACAATTTTCTACAACATACTCTAATAATGATAGAAACAAATCCCAAAATATTTTTAGGTTTGCCTTTGGAAAGTTACTTTCTGATAAAAATGCTCTCCAATTCAGTATCTACGAGTACCGTCAATATTTTAATAACTTTGAAAAAGATTAGACTTGATTATGCATTCAAATTATTAGGTATACATTTTGGGATGACAGATAGTAATGTTGGGAAAATATTTAGGAAGACAGTAATTAAACTAGCTCAAGTACTTCAGGAACTAATTGTTTGGCCAGATTCCAAAAAAATTAAACTTCATTTACCAATTTCTTTCAGAGCTAGATATGGAAAAGTTGTTTCAATTATTGATTGTTTAGAAATCGAAATTGAGAAGCCTTCTAATCCAGTCCATCAGGCACTTACCTGGTCCCAATATAAGCATTGCAATACAATAAAATATCTTATTTCATGTACTCCTGATGGATTGGTCAGTTTCATTTCAAATGGATTTGGTGGGAGAGCAACCGATGTTGATATTGTTGAAAATTGTGGATATCTGGAAAAATTAACACCTGGTATGGAAATTATGGCAGACAGAGGGTTCAAGAACTTGTCATCTCTGCTGACAGAAAGGAGATGTGCTTTGATAAGACCTCCTTCAGTTTCAAGTTCAACTCCAAGCTCACCTGCAGAAGTGAGGGAATCCAAGAGAATAGCTGCTTTGAGAATACATGTCGAAAGAGTTATCGGGAGGCTGAGGAATTTTAAAATGTTAGAACCCCATTCTTGCATAGATCATAATCACATACAGTTATTGGATTATATTGTTGTCATTGCTTGTGGAATTATTAATTTTCAGGACCCTTTGTTCAGAAATTGATTACACACTTTTAGATGTAATTTTCAAAGCAGTTATTTGTGTGAAAGGTGTGTTTTTTTTTGGGAATGTCAGTTGTTTAGCACTATGGCTTGTAAACCGATTTATTTCAAACTTGTTTTTCCTTGAAAATTGAAAAAAATCCTCATCTTGAATACTTTGATGAGTTGTATGTATTGTGATTGAGTTTTTGAATAATTCAAAGGTCTTTTTTTTTGGCATTTCAATGTTTATATCTCTAAACAGGACAATTTGTGGGAAATATTGCTATAGCATGGAAAACGTTTTATCTCTTATGAAATAATTTTATAGTGATTGTATTTTAACTGTCCAATTTAATTTATTCACTGTCGAATTGTTCATTAGTCATACGTTCTGCTAACCACTTACCTTATATATAAAAAATTTGTATTATTATACTAGTTTAATACACAAATGTAATCCAAAACTATGTTCATGAAATGCTCAGGGTACCATGTATCAGAAATATTATCACCTATTTTGAAATTTGAAAACTGTGTACAAATAAATAGATTTTATATTCATATTTTTTCTCAAACCCCAATTTATATAACATGCCCACATAAAATTCTATTCATTTTCAATCATTTGAAATATCATCTCATGGTAAACTGAAATATAAAACTGATTTGAAAATTGATTGATTGTTTAGTATAATTTTTTGAATGCTTATTTGTATATCTTTTATGTATATATATATATATATATATATATATATATATATATATATATATATATATATATATATATATATATATATATATATACATATATATTATAAGGAGAGAGATTGGGACCCCGGCATTAAGTTACAAATCATTTTCTCTTTATTAGTTGTTCAAGTAAGATGATTTATGGTGTCACTAAGTTATTATTATTTGAATGACGTTCAAATATTTGTGGCACTGATTTGAGTATAATATAAAATGTTACCACAAATAATATCTGAACGCGATTCAAGTAATAATAACTTCATGACATCATAGAATGATACTTCAACAATAAACTGATGGTCTTCATGGCCAGAGATGAAGTCGTTTTCTCAATAAAATCCGAAATCCAAGAACCCACAATGAAAAAAACATCCATGATTCAAGAATACCAAAATTTTATATGTATATATATAATTCGTTCAATTTTGCTGCTCACTGTGGTGTGTATACTTTTCTGAAATTATCAATCTTGTAATAAAATAGGAGATAGGCTTTTACTGGTAATGTACTTAGTTTTAATGACTGATTTATACCCTTAACTGAAATCAAAAATATAATAGAATTATTCCAAACAGAATTTTTGGCAAATTGATTTCACTGAAAAATGCATCACACATCTTTTCCTTTTCTCGAAATGTAATAAAAGTATAAATCATTATATGAAATGAAAATCAGCCTCTCAAATATTCATGGACACATCACTAAAATATGTTGTATAAATTTTTGGAATTGTTTAGGATTATTGAGTGAAATGTTCACTTACTTACTCTATGAAGATTAATTTCCATTGTGAAGTGTTGAAAAATCAAAATGTTGAATTTCTGCTCAAAAGATCTTTTTTAAAATTTGGACTTTGAATCGAGTATCAAATAATCTCTTTGTTTTTTTTATTCTGTCCACAATGTAAATTGAATGAGACAGTAAAACATTTCACGAATACAAACATATAATAAAATAACTACAATTCTAGATTCTTATTCCTAAATCTTGCCATTGAATCCTGAAAAGTTATTATTTTATTACTTGGTCCTTTGTTTCTGAAGGAATCCTATTTATCATTAGTGTCTCACGTCACCACCTGAACATTTTGTTTTTTCAAGATTAAAGTTTACTTTTAGCTAGAACGTCACAATTTCTTTCAGATTTTTATGTATGACAAAATGATTTTTTGAATTTTCAGTAAAATCCTCGATCTCATCACTAACATATTTTTTAAGTGAATGTTTGAAAATTTACCTCCTAAGTGATATCAATTCATAAATTTGAATGAAAATATAAAGCCATAATGGTTTGTTGGCCGTGGCCTTCAAGTTAGAATAACTGACGTTTCATCTACAACTGCCTTGAACACCTTCAAAGGAGGTAAGGTAATGACGTAGTGATCTGGTTACTGTTATAGCGCTTGACAAGTTGGTACTGCGTCCTTTACCTTATCACCCTCAAATGCACTAAAAGTTGCAGGCCACGGTTAACGAACCCAGTAAAACAAAACAATGTGTTTTTAGATTATGCATATAGCACAAAATTGTAATCATTGCTTTGTAGGTGATATCATGAGTTTTTGGTGGGTTTTTCTCATGGTGGTATTTTGAGAAATTAAAAGCATTCACTTTGATGTCTTTCCTAGAAATAATTGTTTTGCTTCAAATGTAGGCAAATTTTCAACTTCTCAAAATACAGCAAATGCATCACCTCTTATTTTCCCACTGATAATTTTTGGTACAAAATTAATTTTCATTATTATTTCAATAAATTATGAAATCCAAAACATTTTTTTTTTATTCAGTATACTTTTTGGAAAGTATCAAAAAAAACATTCAGTATTATGCTTTATTTCACAAAAAATCAATTCAGAAATGATATGGACTGGTTGAACTAAAAAATCAGAGTAGGAGAAAAAATTATTCACAAATTGTATAAACATTTCAATGTTCATTATAACTTCATCAAAGTATGCATTAAGTAGATAGTGGAAAGAGAGGTGCTCAGTATCATCAAATTCCCTATAGTATTTAGTGAGTTGGGTATTCATTCTTTCACTAGATATACTATTGTCAACAACATTTTTCGAGAAAGTTCTGTCTCCAGCTACCATAGGCTCCAAATCTGAAGTTCCTATTTCTTTGGCAAGAATGAATTTCTTTGACGAAGCTATTGACTCCAACTCAGACTTCTTCCAGTAGCAAGTGACTGCAGTAGGAGAAGGTTCTTCACTATGTCGATGAATCCCAGTTAAGAATGCAATAGCATGTTTGCATCCCCCTGAAAAATAGTCAAAGTGGATTATGTGTTGTATAAACAAATTATTATGAGGAATGTTATTCTCACACAACAGCCACCTGTGAATCCCACTGGCTGTCAGTAAAATGTAACCAAAACATGCATGTCAAATAATGGGAAGGAATGGTTTAATCCTCCCAACTACTTTTGGTTTCATACTTGGAAAGCTCTGATGATATTAAAACAGATGTGTTTGTAGGTGAAATGTCTCATATTGAAAATAAATACAATAAAAAGAGATAGGGTTATTCCAGATTCCACATCTACCAGGAGTCGTTTTCAGAACTCTAAAGGTATTTTAACGGATACCACCATGAAACGCCTTGAATAATACCCCACTTGTAAATATGTTTCTCACTATGTATAGATATCATCATTCCGTCTTTTTTGTTTCTTGATCACTCCAGTGGCAACAAAAGTTGTGACTTTTAAAAGTATAATACTATAATCATTTCAATAACTTCTTCACGATCCATATTGATTCCGACTAATTTCAAGTAGGTAATACTGTCTTGGTTACACCAATTGATTTGTATGACACAAACTTCCTCTCTTCGCAATCTTTAATTTGTTTTTGAATTACTGGTAATGTCAGAAAATATTGTGTTTTATGCACATACGTTAAGTTCATAGTTATTAATTCTTAGTTGAAAAGATGGCCATCTTCTTAGTTGTTAGTTTTATTGACAGACGAAAGTCATTCATCTTTCTTAGTTATTAGTAGTTGATTGATGTTAGTTTAGTTGAGTTCAAAAATCCAGCATTGGAAAGATAAAAGTTTGACTTATTAGACATCTTTTTATTTTAAAGTTCATTGAGTTGCTGATCCTAAGAAATTAATTCTTATATAGCGATGTAAATACAAAAAAAATGAAATTGTTAAATAGTTTGCCTTTTAATCTGTTTACCGTTGAGATAGTTTTTCGTTGACGTGTAATGTATGGGCATTGAACGACTTAGGGAGATTATAAGGACTTGGACCATGTAGTGACCAACCTAATTTGCACTTGGTAGCTACAGGTAAATTGTCTGGTCCACATCGTACTTGTCTGGGCAATATCAAATGTATATTGTCTTGTCCAATCAAAATAACAGGCCTTTCTCGTTGAATATCTTGGACTGGAATATCTCTCAAATGTGAATATTTCCTCCAATCAGCCATTCTAATTTCTTGTTCCGGAAGTGATAAATTTCTTATGGTTCGTACTCCTTTCAACATGAATATTTTATCTTCATCATCAAATTTTGTAATCTTCAAATCTAATCTCAGAGATTTCTCCTGTATAGCATGATTTTCATTTGTCCATTGAAGGCAAAGTGATTCTGATACACCAGAAAGTTTGAGTTTTTCGGCTATCTCCTGATCTAACAACGTTACCGTGGATGCTTCATCGCACAATGCCAAAACTGACAGATTTCCATTCGGCCCGTACAGTTTGACTGGAATTGTCCTCAATAAAATTTTGCTGGATGCACTTTTCATTGTACAAACTAACTCAGAATTGCTTTCTATGGATGGTCCACTACTGCTAGCTTCCGGGTTTCTAGAAGGTAGGTCTTTGTGTAGTAACTGATGATGAAATAATTTGCAATCATTTTTGCCACACACTTTTCTGTATCTACACTTGAATTTCTGATGCTTATTTCCTAGACAAGAAAAACAGAGCTTTTTTTCTGTAACAACCTTCCACCGCTTATCAATGTCATCAGCTTGCATCTGTGGACAAAGGTTTTCATGATATTTTCTGTCACAGTAGTTGCATTTCTTGTCTTTCCGCTCATGAGTGCTGAGGAGTCTTTCATGTTTCCTACTTTCATAAGACCTTTCTTCATATTTGGAGTATTTACTAGGCAGACTAACATAACAAGCTGCAGTAGAAATATTCTCTAACCATGAAGAGAAATCTTCCAGGGTTATATCTCCCTTTTTCAATGAAACAATTTCACCCCAGCTCAATTTCAGTAACTCGGGAAGTTTCGTGAGTAGTTCCTTTATTAATTGAGGATTCTGGAGATGCCCTTTGGAGTCTAAAGTTTTCATAATGGATACCATGTTATTTACTTCTGCCGAGAAAAGTATCAACTTTTCCAAATTGCTATCTCTGATGAAAGGCATGGATTTTACTTTCGTTATGATGGTGTCGATTATGAATTCTGGTCTGCCAAATCTTCTTTGTAGGGTATGAATCACTAGGTCTACGTTCTCATCAGTCAATAGCATTCCAGCCACTAAAGACTTTGCTTCACCTTTAAGATGTCGCTGTAATTTCAGCATTATGTCTTCGTTTGAATAATCGCATAGTTCACGTAAATTGATGAGTTGTTTGTGGAATAGTGGCCATTCTTGAGGATTTCCGTCAAAATACGGAAAGTTTTTCTCCATCAAATGTCTCTTCTGAAATTTATCAGTGTCGGCTGGGCTAGCTGTAGATGTAGGAGTTACATTTCTCAAGACATTGGAAATAGTTTCACAAAGTAACTGAATATCTTTATTATTATTCGCTTCGGTGGGTTTTGGAACAATGAGAGAATCTAAATCGTCTGGAAGGTCATTTATCCACTTCCCAACCTCTTCACGTTTTGATGCTTCACTTAAGTTTGAGCCTGATCGTTCAGAAATGTTGGTTTCCTCTATACTGTCCAACTCTGCGTTTTGTAGCTCTTCTTGCATCTTCAGTAGTCGTAGGTTGTTTTCGAGATCTCGTTTTCTCTCTTCTAACTCGTACTGAACTCGTCTGCTTTCTTGTTCTAGCTCCTGTCGTCGTTTTTCCATTTCGATGGCATTTCTTTTCCTCTCCAAACTCGCAATAGTTTGTTTGGATTGATTTGTTCGTCTAGTTGTGGTAGAACGTATCTCTGGAGTTTTAGTCGTTTTCTTAGAGACTTGATCATTTTCTATCACAACTTGGCTGCCAGGAATTTCAATATCATTTTTGGAGGTAATAGTCTCAGCTGCAGCTTCAGATGCACTCGTACGGGTTTTATTCATTTCTGCGGTGAAACCAAATCTCATCGGTACACCAAATCTCTGTGGCCAAATGTAATCCGTCGACAAGCTTCTATTCAAACCAGCAGTTCGTCTTTGGCTGTGTTTTCCTCCTTGCTCCATTTCGTGATCACGTCGGGGTCACCAATGTTATTTCTGGTCAAACTTTTGGTCTTTTCAAGCCAATAAATCCACAATTTTAGTCGGGACAAACTTCTTTATTGACATTGACTAATCAACAACTTTTTTCATTACACGTCAACGAAAAACTATCTCAACGGTAAACAGATCAAAAGGCAAACTATTTAACAGAAATATTTAAAATAATGTCATCAGATCATAATACCACAATAAATGACAAAGAAAAGATAGTAATGTCTATTGAAACAGTTGTGGTATAACCAACTAAGAAAAATAATGGATACATAAATATTTACAGCTTATCCAATCCATCTTGGCACAGAACTGATAAAGTATATGCCCAGTATTCTCTGTGAAATATACTAGGGAAAAAAAACACCTATTATATGTGTTCACTGTGTTGAAATTTATTCCTATACGGTGTCTTTTCTTTCGTCACGGTCTAAACTACCAGTGTGCAACTGGAAAAGTAACCGAGTTTGTGCCAAGATGGATTGGATAAGCTATAGTTGATTTTGTTTAGCCCAGGATCTCACTTTTTATTTTTGAACTGTATAGTGATGAAAAACTAACAATTTCAATATTGTTTTGAAATAGTTATTGACCGTATGAAAACGAAACTATTTTTTTAGTTTTGTTTTCAAAAATTAATATTTCCTTACTAACACACTGGCCAATTCGAATTAATAGTAATATTATTAATACAGGAACGAATGTTTTTGCTTTCACATTCTTTAAACAGTTTTATTCTGTTGGTGGTTCGAATAAGAGTGAAAGATCTCACTTATCTTTATTAATATAAAACCTATTGAGAAGTATTGTTTACTTCTCTGATATGTATTTGATCCATATAAATTATAAATGACTGGAACAAATCCAGTTAAGAGAATATTCATCAACTATAGTATTTCGAAATATTACCTTATTCACACTTCATCAACAAAAATGACCAACAGAACATGTAGCTGAAAAGCAGATAACTCAAACTGATAAGAATTTTCCGAAGGCAGATTCTTTGCAAAAGACATAGTACTGAGGGTGTTTAGTACGAGATCAGGTGTGCCATGTGCCACCATCAACTGATCACACACAGATCAAAAATACAAGTTCTATTTCTAGCCCAAAGGATACTGCATACCACAGTTTATCTTCAACTTACCTGAATGGGCAGCACAGTCTTCACATTTGACAAAGTTAATCTCGTTCTCTTCTTCATTGAACTCCATTACAACTGAATATGCTTTATTCCTCACGTTATGAATACACACATTGTCATCTCCATTTAGTATTCAGCAAATTTATTATCTTCTGTCCATAATATCTTGATGTGAAGATTTCTTTCTGCCGTTTTACAAGCTGTTACACTCTAGCAACCATTGCATCCTGATAACGTTTAAAAAAAACTCACTTGCTTATCATTCGAAACGCCTTCAGATCCTTTAAAACTTGTTCTAAAGTAAGGATATGTGCAATCCCTGTTGACTTCCATTCTAAACACTAAAATGGTGATACATTAGTGTTGACAATTTTCAGTTCTTTATCCCTTATTAAAACAACATATCTCATTATCTTGTATTACCTTATCCACAGGCATTCATAATACATTTTTGAATACTCCAAGGATATAATGTAGAGCGTGTTCAATCTTTTCTGTGTAGCATTGGGAAACTTGGACTCCTTTCAAACACTTCCATAGTTTTTCTTCTCATACCGCTGGAATCATGTTCATTATATAAAATGAAATTTTTCCTAACTGGTTATAACATGAATAGCAACTATTCCAATTTTTCTAGCATCTGCCCAAGTAGGTACAACGGACTAGCAACAATGCAGCGTATCAATGTTTATATGCTCATCATTGGAAAATAGAATGCCAGGCCAAGTCTGAATGTGAAAGTACCCATAAGTATCTTGAATTAACTTCATCTTATACCTATAAACACATCATTGTGAAGAAAACATAAAAATTCAACCTACCTACCTACATTCTCATTCAACATGATCTTCATATGAACAATCTGCATGGCGAATTTGGATAATCAAAGGAAAATTCGTGAACGTTCAAGCACAAATTGCTATTATGAGGTTATGGTTGGTTACTGCATTTGTGGGGATCGTCCGTGGACATATACCCAGCATCAAGTTGATTTCTTGCTATCACAGGAAGGAATGTGCCCTCCTAGGCACGTCTGGGAAATCCCATGTTCCCACCTCGTCGTCTAGTTATGTTACACGCTCCAAAAGTTCAAAACCCGTTCGTTTTTATTTCTTAAGCTCATTGCGCTCAGTGATCAGCTGATCTGGCTCAGTCTCTACTCGATCCATGAATTAACGAACTTAGCTAATGCAAATCACTAAATCGCGGGAACAGCAACGTTTAACCACGTAACTGGCCCAAAAGAGTGCCTTTGTCAACAGCAAAACTGCTCAGACGCCATTGTAACTTTGAATGATGTGAATTTAGCTGCTGTCAAATTAATCTCGTATTGCCAACTCACTGTAGTAAATCTAAATATTTTATAGTATTTCGTAGTATTTTATCGTAACTAGAAGGAGATGGAGAGCATTTATGAATGAGTAAATGCTGACGTCATCATTTGATATTTTTCGTTACATAGTAGAGGTTTTTAAAAAAAATAGTGGAAGGATCGAGGTCAGAAGGGTATTTTTGTGAACAGATTTTCATGCTCTATCAGATGAAATAAAAAAAAAGGGAACATTTTTTTAATTCCGGTTCCTCATTACTCGAATGGCACGTTTCCAGGTCCCTGGGTAAACGAAGGGGTGCAACTGAGTGGCCCTCTTGGTCGCCCGACTTGAGTCTTTTAGTTTTTTTTGAGCATATAAAACCAAAGTTCACAGCACTCCGAAAGATCCAAAGATAAGCGTTCAACAGTGTGCACATTCACTTAACTAATACGGTATGTTTTTGAGTTGAATCAAATAAAATTTTTAATTTTTTGTCAAAAATTGTCCTTCTGACGTGTATTCGGATTTTATCGAAATTAATTTTCCAGCCTCTAATGCCTTGCGATATATTTTCGATGAGCCACCCTGTATATGACATTACATCGCGTATCCGGAATGAAAAACAAATGGTTTTCAAACCAATTTTTTTTTACCACCATGTATCAAAAATACCGAGTATGAATTATTTCGATTCATTCAATTCATGGGGGCTAGTTGATGAATGATCTATTACACAATCCATAGAGGTTGTAAATAACGAATTGGAATTAATTTTTTGTTCTCCCTGTTGTGAGGTTCAAACCAAATAGTTGTAAAGGATATTGGACACACACGACATCCTATCACCACTCTGGCATGATATCCTTAAAGGAAAAGCCATATGTATCACTACTTTCGTTCGGGTTTGGAGGTCGTCGTTTTTTGGAATTTCTTCCTGACGTTTTGCTGGCGCGAGTGGCTAGCCTTTGAAGAAGCTAGGAATGGTGTGGTTTCCCGCGAAAACCTGAAATCGGTTTATCAAATATCACTCACTCTTCACTCAACGAATGTTTGTCAACAAATACTGCATTTTTCAAAACACGCTGCCTTCTGAAATCAGCTCCTATTCAGCGTTGCCTCTTCTTCAGAAATTGAAAGACGCTTGGAAATCGACGGTCCGAAAGTAAAATATACCTTTCAATGAATATTCAGAAATGCTCCTTGCGTCGCTGGCGGCAAACCTGATGAACTAATAATATACAAAAGTATTCGAAAAATTTGCACAACTATCAAGAAGGCGTCCAACGAATTTTCAAATATGTGAACTACTCTGGTGCTCTGAGTTCAGATTCTACACAGTTTCTTCAGAGCGTCCATATATGGACGCTCTGTTGGAGCCGGACGCTTGGAAGATAGTAATTTGTTAATGTACGGACGCTTGGTAGATAGTGGTATGCTTATATATATATATATATATATATATATTATTTTGAACCAGATGAATCTGATGCGAACATTTGGATTAACGTTGTTGAAATAATTCGAACTTTCTGGATATCACACTCGGTATAACACCTTTGAAGCCTTTCAGTTGCCATGTGCCATGTATGCACTTCTGTTTGGTATTCAGATTTCTCTTATGAATAAATCTCACCCGCCACTTCAGTTTGGACTACTAAAATCGATGTATAATCACAAATGTTATGTTGTCAATTGACAAAGTTGGTGGGTAACTTGGTAGTGACAGACGTGGAGTACGGCGAGCGTCATTCACACGTGACACGTTCTCCAGCACAGTTTCAATTACGAGCATTGAATATTTTAGATATTTCTATCAGTTTTGACAATATGCAAGGTGGGCTTTTTTTGTTGGGCAACTCTCTGAACTTTTCTAATGAAGGTTGAAGTTATATTGTGTATATTTGTTGCTCGTTACAATGAAAGTTATTATATAAACATTTGACATAGTCAATGGGCATACTTGAAGACTGGCGTTGAATCAAATCATCTTTCGAACAATCCGTTCGAGTCAGTCTCAAATCTACCTACAGTAGGTTTTGGCTATATTCTCCTCGCAGGAGGAATGGGCGAATTCGGTTTGTTTTTGGAATACCTCGTCCATTTGCATCAGCTTTGGTCGGGGCTTGATACTATGAAAGTTTTCGATTTTCAATGATGGGAAGTTATCGACTTTATGTTGTTGATGGCACTGCATTGTACTGACGAGTGGCCAAAAAGCCCGAAAGCGGTTTGCAAGTGTACCCGTCCCTATAATTGAGAATCAATTCCTTCATTTGTATCTCCAAAAGCAAATGCAGGATTTTCTTCTGTGAAAAAACCTGTATTGGCACCGTTCGGATATAATTTAATGCCCTTCGTGGTATTAGCCAGGGGAGTAGCTGTTTTCTGACAGGTGCCAGCCAAAACCTACCGTGTATGTAGATTGGAGACTAGCCTGAACGAATTTTTCGAAAGATGATTTGGAAAGTTATTATCATTTGATACGTGTTATATTTTCCTGCTTCCAAAAAAGTGATTTTTATACCACCCCACTTTTTTACATGTCCACCTATACAGTGTCTCTCACTTCTCATGGAATCACCCCCGTATCTTCCGTAATAATTGAGGTAGAATGATAAAACTCTCAGGATTGATGGAAATGCTCAAAATGCCCCTACCACTTGAATCGAGTTGGCGAAAGTAGTGAAACATACTAGGGGGCAAAATGTGTTCAGATTTTCCTTTCAGATTCGTGATTAGGACTAACAACTCACTAGAGATATACTTTTTTCTCGGAAAATCGAATTTGTCTCACTTCTCATGGAAACAATCCCATATATTCCGCAATAGGGGTGGATTTTTTTATTTTGACAAGAAAACCCGAACCCGTCCCAGAAAATCAGAATTTTTACATGAAACATCAATTCTTCAATATCGATTCATCAATATTTAGGAGAAACTCGACTTTTGTATTCACATAAATGAATAATTCATTTTATTGTTAGGAAATTTATTTCTTTTCGCAATGTCAATTAGAGAGGAAATGTTAATTTCGTAAGTGGAATGGAAATATGACCTCAGTGAGGTTCAAGGGTGATTGATGTTGATTCAGATTCTCATCTTCCCATTATTTTCATTCCTTTGTGGCGAAAAATTGTATGTAGTTCAGAACTCTTTCAAAGTAGTACTATCAAAATCACGTTTTCAGTTAAAAAACAATTTCAATTCATTCCGTTGTTGATAATTCTATATTTTTGTACCTCCTATCGAACTTTCCTTAAGCGAACACATTTTTCTATGCACCTTTTATTATTTCGTCCAACTCTTCTCAGTCCCCTAAGTGTGATTTATCTACACGCTCGCATAATTTTTGCACGAAGATCTTCCCTAATTGGTAGCCTATCCTAATCAACTTCATTTCTCAACTTCCCCATAAATAAACATCCAGTGGAGTTATATCTATAGCTCGTGGTGGCCATACTGCGAGATGGATATTGGGTCCCATCCATTTCGTAGGTAGGTCCCTATTCAACATAACCCTTTTCATGCCACTATCGTGAACTGGTGAACCATCCAACTGAAAAATCATGTCGTGTCTCATATCTAAAAGTAGTTCTTCCAACACATCGGAAAATGCATTTTCGGGAAAATCAACGAATAGTCGTCCGTTTATATTTTGTTCGAAAAAAACTGGACCGATGATATTTTCTTTCAGATAACCACACCACACATTGATTTTCTGACATATTTGGTCTCTACAATTCACCACCCAATTTGGATTTTGTCCAGCCCGTGATCTCATGTTCTGGGAAATGAAAAATACAACACAATTCGTGGTGAAGGTACATTACTGTTCAAGAATAAAAAATGCCTGTCATTGAGGTAATTTTCCTGTATCTATAAACAATATTCTATAGGCGGATTCCATCTCCTTCCTGCAGAGTATGTAGAAATTTGGGTTTGCACGCATGCATTTCATGCCTCTTTAAACACCTCCATATTGTACTGAGGGTCATATTGAGTTGAAGCGAATAGGTTCTAAAACTAATTCTTAGATCAGATTGATAAGCCGCCAACATTATATATTTTATGGACAGTTCCAGGGTGTACAGCTACCTCTAGCGGGTGTCTTCTATCGAACTCAGCCGCCGCTTCATAATAGGACCTCACGCCTTCACCAATAATCAGAACAATTTCAGTTTTTTCTTGTAGTGACAGACGTGCCATGTTGAACTCTGTTGTTCAAAATGTGCTAATATCAGTTGAAATGGGAACTTCAGAAATATTAACAATGGGAAAAACAGGAACAACAGTGATACGAGGATCAACAATACTAGAAACAACAAATGCGATGAAAACTGGTCTGGAGGTTAGTACAAGATCTTTCGACAATATTGTCAAGTAGGCAGTAAATATCAATGAACAACTGTTTTCAGTAGTAATCTCAGGGCCCCACATGATTTTTATTCAGCGAAACTGTTGTTCTTCAATTCCTTCGAATAATTTCAGACAACAATTCAGACAGTAGGTAAAACAATCTAAATGCTACCTGTTTTTTGAGTGCGATTTATTCTCTAAAAATCAACGGTTGTTTCAATGTTGCAATGGGTGAGAAGATTAACTTTGTTTCGGGTGGCAAAATGATTCCTCAATATTTAAATAAAGTACCCCGCACATTTCTTATAAGAATTGTGCCACAACCGAAGCTCAGAAATATACAGTTTTAGAGATGCGAACCGTTGAAAATATATTTTTTCATTTTCTGCGGTATTTGCTCATCAATTGGAGAGCTCTCACTTCTGATTGGGATGGAATTTTGATGTTCCGCACCCAGGGTTAGTATGTTTTATCGTGGCGATGGCGTGGAGTGGCGATGGCAAGTGGCGATGGCTAGTTGAAATTCAATGACATTTAGTTGGAAGCTTTGGTGGCAATGTCGAGCGAAGGTCACAACATTTTCGTTGCGGAATTTTGAGTCGATCAAACATAAAAATCTAAGAAGGTGGAACGTGGTGCGAAGATAACATATTTTTAAGTGTTTTTCATTGGTTCTATCAGATAATGAAGAGAAATATGACCTTTGATAAGCGATAATTACCCATTTGTATTCTACGCATAGAGATTTTTGAATAGGTAGGTTCCCTCAGCTTCTCTGGCCTCACCAGCAAGACAACGTATACTTAGATATTGCTGACTTTTTTCGAATAGAAAACTTCGATAAATAGGTACCTCTGTTGCAATTTGTGGTTGATTTTGTGATGGAAATGACTCCCAAATAACTGACGGAAAAATATAGGTCTGCATTTGAGAAAAAAATTTATGCTGCAATACAATGAACGCATTGTCGCGTCCGTACCGTGTGGAAGTTTTATCTTCGAGGACTTCAGCTTGACGTTGCGAATCTGACATACTTCCAATAAATCTACACGTTGGGTATAAAACTGCAACTTATTAAAATCTCAGAGGAAAAATTGAGTTTTCAATTACAAACTTCAACCAAATTTGAATTTTCGACGGCACCTCAAATTTTATTCAACTGTTTTTAAAACTTTCGGTCCAATGCTTTGGATCAAAACTGATTTCAATTAGGTTATTTTGGTTCATTCGATTATAAGGGGAGTATTTAACCTGAAGCATGATTTATTGGCCTAGGTGTCATAGACAAAAATGATTCCTTGATGATTCAGGAAATGTATTTTAACAGGTCCAGAATAGCACAAGAGAGATGAAGTTTTATTGCTCGAACAATAATCACCATCAATGGAAGACACCTCCTTGCCTCGAGGTTCGGGCTTTAGCTGTCCTAATAACGAATCATTTTTTTAAATCTTTTGCTATATAGGGATCAAATACCCTAATACCAAACTCTGGAAATATATCACTCAGTTTGGTGTTCGGATTTGAACTCTATCCACTTTCACACCAAACGTTCAAACACGTATGTCACAAATCCTTGCCCTATGACAACTCTGTGACAACATCTAAGCAACAGGCAGATTGAGACCTCATAGTGAAATCACATTATCCTTTCCCACGAAGTGACAGTAAGCGGCAATTTCATATACCAGGGGGCATGACAGATTTTTTTACAATTTGTCTTTGGAAAAAAATGCTTGAAGCTCAACCAAATCGTGATCTGGACAATATTCACGCATTGTGGAGTACTTTATGAAAAACCTATAATTCTTCTTTGTTGTTACACACTACTCATACTCTCAGACATAGAATGACATATGGATTGTAGTTAATTTCACGATAAAACAAATTCAAGTTGTAATAGGCATACTGTAAAATTTGGTTTTTATTACATTCTTTTGCAAAATCTGCGTGGAAGTTGTAAGTCACCTAACCATTGGAAACAGTAAGCCTTCGCAGGTTTCGTAATTTTAGAGTTGGTTTCGTGCACAGTGCATACTTTAGTAGATAATGCATAATTTATATTTCGGTAAATTACATCTACCTCCTGAAAAATTTCACTCGTGGTACTTACTCATGCCTGTGTTATATTGAATAAGAATCACTCGAGTGACAGAAGTGAAAATTTTCATCAATGGGAAGTAATATTCCGTTATTTCGATTATGCATTATCCCTTATACTCTGGAAGTGAACTTTAGAGGAATCTTTCCACCATATGCAGTTAACACTGTACTGTCTCACGGAAACCACCAGTTACCACCGTCGATCATCGGTCAGTAACTACCGGTTTATAATTTCTATTTCATAGCAACTAGTAGATCAGCGCATGCGATTCAGAACTTATCAGCCGTCAATTGTCGTTTAGGCATATAGTTTCAATTACCATCTGTTTTCTGTATGTGTTTTGTTGACTTTTGTGCAGGTATTAATTCGAAAACAATGAATGAAACTTGGAGACCCTCAGATACAGAAAAATTGATAGATCTAGAATTCATGCCAAAAATAAATTGATGGCAGTGGGTGACGGCTGTGAGACTGTCAGCTGTTATTTTCGTCGATTGTACTAGGTGGTGGGTGGTCGTGGAACTGCCGCCTAACAAACACATTTTCTTGTTTTAACATGAAGTACCCCTCAGCGCGAAAGTGTTTCTGATAATGATTTGTTTTTGTTTTAAGTATTTTCTGTTTTGGCGACACACTGTAAAAATTCGTTTACTACGCCCGCTTTTATACCCCAAAACTCAACAAAAAGGCGAGCAATATGCAGGTATTCTGGAATGAGTATTTCGTTGTTCCTTGTTTTATTATTTTCAATTCTTTATTTAACGTCGGCCTATTTAACACAATCGTCCCAAAAATATTTGAGCCTGATCGAGCTTCGGCACTCTTATGTATACTGAGATATATGACAATATATACCAAAAATAGGAAACCACACTGAGAAAGTTCAAGTGACATGCGTCAAATCAATTAGCTGTCTTCATATGACTAACTTTAGCAAAGCAATAGAATATTTGCGAAGGCGTGGTATGCCACATCACAACACAGCAATTAGCAGTCGACCGGATCAATATTATTGGCAAAATTGCAACATTTCAATTTTGATCCAAGGCACGAAACGATGCGCGACTCGTCTCTGAGAAGCTCTGTACCCCTTCTGATTAGTATTGTGTACCACAACGGCGCTTCAAGGTCCCTGAAAACTCAGAAAAGAGAACAAAGACGATGCCGTTGAGTTCTCCTTCCGATTGTATTATTCTGTGCTCAAAGATTTGATTCTGGTGAAATGTTCAAAATTGGTTGAAAATGCTTTATTTGACGTTTATCTATATCCAATCTTTTATTATTTGGAAAATGTTGGTGTCAAGTGTACCTATTTTATGTCGAGTATGGAACAGGAAGCCATCCATTCGTCCCAACAAAGTGAATATCTAGATAATGAACGTAAACTTGAAGGAACACATACATTTTCCGAGTTGACGAGTTGACAGAATTCAATATAAACAAAATGATGGGTAGTTGAGAATATTGAAAGCATTAAAATAAGTGTTAGTAGAAATGTTGTTCTCAGCATAGTTAAAATAATTACCGGTAATACTCCGGTCGCTATGAGCACCTTTTTTTGGATTTTTTTGTGGAACTTACGTCATTCGGTCTCCTCAATAAAAATTCCTTATGAAATTATGGGCGGTATCGTATATTCCCGGAGATATAGGTCCATTTTGTTGTAAAACAATTTGTCACGTAAAATCTTTGTCGTTTGAAAACTCAAAATTCGTCCTTCTTCTGATAAAACACCACACACTACTCTTTTATCAACTCGTTTCACCATTTTCGAGCAGAAAAAAACACAATTTTTTCAGAAAATCCAAAGTTCTCCAAAGGTCAACATCAATACGTTCAGTTCTCAACAATAACAATGAGAGAGGCAACAGTGCAAATATATCACTTTCGATTGTTATCGCACTATAACATCACAACAAATTGGTTATGGTTTGAAAAGAGATGCATTTTGAATTTTTAGATGATGACTACAGAAAATTAGATTATTTTGAAGGTATTGGTAATCACAAAAAAGCCATATGGCTATTGCTCATTAATATCATATTTCAAAACTGCAATGTAGGCAGTGGAAGTTCCCCAAAGCCTGCGTTATAAATATATATTATATTATTATATATTGAAGTCAATTGAAGAAATGAAACTTGTATCAATTCAGGATCAAATCCGTAAAAATCTTGTACATTGACTGACAGCAAATTGTGAGGTCAGATTTCGAATCCTCTCTTTTTCAACTCATTTTTGAGCAATTGACTTCGTTTGATATCGATTGGTAATCAGTTCAGATGTGAGTATTTTCACTTGAAGGGAGAAAATCGAATAACTACTCAAAATATTAAAATTTTAGAAAGTATTTCAGTTTGCAATGGAACTGTTTTCTTTTTCATTCCATGAAAGTAAGTTTCAATATGAATGGCTCCAAATAATTATTCATAAGTAATACTAATACTTATTACAAAAGTTGTTGGAATTCGCATGCAATTACGCACTTGTTCGAATATTACGGGATTTTACGTCTAGTTTCACATGAGGACATCACTCTCTGTTTCAAATCCTTCAAATAGTCAACAGGGGTTCTATACATTATACTTTCGATGGGTCGTCATAAAAAAAAATCTGAACAGTTGAGATAGGGAGATCTTGCTGGCTACCGCTGAGATCTTCTGCGACCTATACAAGGAATATGATATAATACATTCAAATAAGCGCTTTTCTTGAAACTACCAGTTGCCCTGAGTTGGCGATGAATATTTGAGAAGATGCGGCTAGCTGGTGAGGCATGATTCGGATATACTTTCTGATGAATGTTCCTGGCTTCTGTTGCAATACCATCGGCGAGGCCATGTACGTAATGCATTGCCGTTATTTTCGAATCCGGATAATTCACCATATTCACTGATATTTATTCCCAAAAGCAGGGAAAATCAAAAAACTTTAATAACACACTTAAGAATGAAATGGCACGAAAGAAAATACTAAATTCTACTACTATTGAATGGAAATTGATTGTGAATTGTTCAACTTGATCTGTTCCTCCATCGAATTGTGGGAGTTTCCAATTATAATAGTTTCTATACCTACTTTCTAAGAAGTTAAGTTTGAAACCATTTCTTCAGCAGTGATTCGAGCCGTTCGTTAAAACCTACTTCAAAAAAAAACTTCTTTTTGTGCAAATTGGAATATTCACTGAAATTATATTGTAGTAAGTAATCACCTATTATTTTTGCTCCGGTTTTTCAATGCGAAATATCTGTCAGATGAAAATAACCAACAGGTTGCATCCTTATCCCCGCCATACATCACTCACGCGCACCCTCTCATTTCTTTCATCTATCTCACAAATGACTCATTCAAATCCGTATGGAAAAACTGTCCCTTGAAGGCAAAATTCGTTACCCATTCCTGAACTAGTTACCAATGAATAATAAACTGCTGTCAGCAGATGCACAAGATTTTTATGAATTTGATCCTGAAGTTATACAATTTTCATTTTTTTCGAGTAAAAACCATGTATTGGACAGAGAAGAACCTTGTGATCGAATTTCTTCAGAAATGATTTCAAGAATAATTTTCATTTCGAGAAAAAGCAATGACGTAGTGATTTTTCTCCAAAAATATGTAATGAAAAACCCGTTCACACGCTACTGGTGGGGAAAATGAAAACTCTTTTACATGAGAAAACGCATTTTGATGCATAGAAAACATGAACCTCATTTCATAAATGTTATCTGGAATCATTGAAAAACTGTTTTTTTGGATTCCTGTATCTAAGAAGTTAGAACTCTTAGGACATGAATTGGGAAGTGTTTTTCTTTGAGATGGGTCCAAGAATCATTTCTCTGGATATAAGCATGTCTTCAATAGAACAGTCTTGAATATCTAACACTAGTCTTCAGATTTAGTATCAGTTTTCTTTGCCTGAATATATCAGTTTAGCGTTAGGGTAGGCAATTGATCTCTGGAAAAAGTTCCCACCCCGAAGCATCCGATCTCACCCATCATTCATAAATCAAAGTGAGTGATATTTATATTTTCAACTCGATCTCTACTACCTTCATTAATTATCAGATATAAATTATATTGAAAAAATGTAATAGGTACCACCCACTATAATCACTTATTTTTTAATTGGCTTCCGTACTATAGAAAGTTCCAATCAGATGACAACTGAGATAAAAAAAATGTGCTGCTTCTTGGAGTCGTTCTCCATTTGGAATATCTATGTGCACACATTAACAATATAGGAAAATTATCCAAACCGCCAAGATGAGCAGTTGCGATGTTCCAGGTGTCTTTTTGTCACTTTTTTTTCCTGTAACCAATAATTTTGTTTTCTCTATACCAATCGATTCCACTTCTATTTCATCTTTATCTTTACTTTTTGTTCCAGACATGCTCTCTCTGAAAAACGTGCTGTTGACAATCGACCCAAAAGTGGTGCATCGCTTCAACTACTCGATTCTCCGATGTTCGTACGACTTGGAAGGAGTTGCGCTCTACTCGGTCAAATGGTACAGAGGACGACACGAATTCTACCGCTACACCCCCAGCGAGCAGCCCAGCATAAAGACCTTCCCTGTCAAGGGTATCGAGATTGACGTAAGTTCAGTGACTACAGTGGCAAAGAGGGATTCATTAACACATTTGAATAATGGAGATCTGCTATTTTTTGTTCGGGGCAGTTCTATAGTGAAAAACACAAGTTTTCATCATTCTCACCCGCTGCATTTCCCAACATCTCGAGAAATGCCTCAAATGACGGCCAGTTTTCCAGTTTTTCATTTATCACTTCTTAACGCTTTATAATCAGTCTTGTGATGAATAATATGAATGATGTTATACTCATGCATTCACTGAAAGAAATTTTCGTTTGGCACAGGGATACAATTCCAACTCGACACAAGTTGCATTGAGAGACATCGACTTCAAAATTGCCGGGAACTTCAGCTGCGAAGTTACTACCGATGCTCCCTTCTCAACGAGGATCGATAGAAAAACTATGGTGGTTGTACGTAAGTAGAGGGGTACCTTCAGATGGAGTATATGAATGTGAACAAATGGTTTTACTTTCTCTTCAACTTTTTCTCTCTCTCTCCTTCTCTCTGAGCTCTCAAAACGCATAGACGTCAAAGAGCAGTCAAGCAGTTGCTTGCGTTCATGCATTCCACCTATTATTATAATTTTCTGCGCCACGAAGACGTTGAAGGACCACTGTATACCTTATCATGGATTCAGTAACTCAGAACTCGGACCCGGAAGTTTATAGTTCCAACTTCTCCAAGAATGCCACTGTTGAAAGAGGTTGCAGCCTTCCTTGTTAAAAATTTCCTTCCCGTGGTGAGGTTGGAGTTTCAGTCATTGGCCATCCACTAGGCAAATGACGTTCCTCCCTAACGATAAACACCATCTACACTGAAGTAAAATTTATTCATTTCAAGGTGGAACTGAACCTTTATTATTCATTGATCATTAATTCAGTCATTGGGTATATTGAGAAGAAGAGCAATAAAGATGTCACAGACAATCGGTGAGCAAATGAAATAGAAAATTGAGGATCATATACACTGAAACCTTGGTTTCGAGATTTTTACTCTTTCTCTGAATGTCTCTGTAGTCTGTGACAACAAAATGCCAACGGAACTCTTACAAGCTGAAATTTTTTTTATTATATTCCTTTATTCTTCACTTCACAATATTCTATCAACTGAAAATGGCAAAATGCCTAAACATTCATTATGATATACAGAGTGAATAAAGTTCGAGTCGATGCAATAGTATTTCGAAAACGATGAGAGTTACAGTCTACGATGTTTCAAAATTCAAGCTAGCATTTTCACTTCAAGAGATATACCAGATTGGGCAAAATATTCGATATGCTGTTTTTAATCTATTCCAATCGGAAGAATTTTTTATAACTGTTCGCACTTTTTCCTTGCAACTTTCGATCTGTCAAAGAAAATTATGGGGGAAGATATATACAGAGGGTTTTTTGCATTCTTTGGGTCAACCCCCATTTTGAATTTTCCGATAGGGACCTCCCCTCTCATTTCACGAACATCCGGGCCCATTAGAAATACAGCATCAACTTTCTTTCCGAAAGTCTGAACATCAAGCGAGAGGACACGATATATTATACTTAGGTATATTAAATCGCCACAGCGATAATACTACAAGCTTGGATAATCCGCGAGACCATCGAAATCGAAAAGCGACCTGCCTTCCTTAATGACGTGAAGACGCGACGCGACGGTCGGAGACTTCCAACTACGTGCAAACCCCTATTTTCCCGGTGTTCAGTCGGCATCAAGACGTCCAGTGATAGTAATCACCCAAAACCCGGCTTTCACATCCAAATCACTTACACTTCATTCCACCTAGAAGCACTCACCAATATAAAAGTTCCCAACAAAAAGCTAATATATTTGCAAATATGTTTGCTGGAAATTCTACTCTGGACTCATCGGGAAAAGATCCCCCGAATATTATGCCTGTCGACAGTCAAATGCCTGAAATAATTTTACACCAATAAAATATAAGAAATATTTCAATGGACCTGAAGACGAATAAAGCTTGCGGATCTGATGGAATCCCAGCAATTGTTCTGAAGGCATGTGCCTCCGAATTGACACCAGTATTTTGCAAATTATATAACTTTTCTAAGTCCTGGAGGACAGCAAGAGTTCAGCCAGTTCCTTAAAAAAGGAAAAAAAAACTTCACCTTGTTATTATAGACCAATTGCGTTGTTTTCTGTTATTTTCAAAGTCATGGGAGAAGCCTTCAATATAGCTTTTCAATATTTGAAAAATCAGGAATAATTGATGATCGACAATACGGATTTCGCCATCAAAGATCAATCAGTGACTTATTGGCTTATGTTTTTGATATTTGGCAGCATTCAAACAAAAAATTCGAAGAAACGATAGCTGTTGCAATCGATATTTCAGAAGCGTTTGATTGAGTTTGGCATCGGGGTCTCCTTTCTAAACTGACGTCTTATGGTTTGCCTCCTCAGTTGTATGCTTTGTTGAAGAGTTTCTTGTCTGTATGTGGTTGTTGACATCACCTGATATTTTCCAAATAAATGCAGGTGTTCCACAGGGTTCAGTTCTGGCGCCCATTTCGTTTCTGCTTCATATCAATGATTTGCTCGAGAAAACATCTTGTTCAGTACATAGTTTTGCGGACGACAATGCTCTTCATATCAGTTTCTCTCCCAGAGTCCCCACACCAGCAACCAGCACAAGAAACAAAAATTAACGTTGATTTGGTGAAAATAATAGAATGGGGTAACATGAAATTGGTGGAATCCAATGCAAGGAAAACCCAGGCACGTCTCTTCTTAAGGAAAGCCGATCTATAATCATTTAGTACTCAGATGTCAGAAGTAACTTTTCTTACGAAGTCAAGTATCTCGATGCTAGGAATCACGATCAGTAATTTACTCTCATGTGAAAACCAATTGAGATCGATCGCTTAAGGTGCATTCCAGAAACTTGGATTTCTATTTCGAGCAAAGAAATACTTCACTTCTCGTCAGCTTCTAATAATCTACAAGGCTCAGATACGACCTGTCTTGGAATATGGTTCTCATGTGTGGAGTTCGGCACCAAAACATTCATTGAGGCTTCTCGATTCCATCCAGAGGAAGGCGATCCGTCTTGTTGGTGATCCTTCGCTTACAGACATGCTCACTTTTTTTGAGCATTTTAAAAGGGTCGGAGTTGCCTCTCTTCTATAGATATTTTCACGGTCGATGCTCTTCTGAATTGTTACCAGTCGTTCTACCCTTGGCAGAATCTGCACGGACGACTCGACGAGTTGTTGTGAACTTGAAGACCTGTCAAACCTCTCTTGCTCAGGGAATCTTTTTTCAATAGAACAGCTGAGTTTTGGAACTCCTTGCCGAGAAAGGTTTTTCATGAGACTCACAAACTTCAAAAATTCTAAGTGAATGTTAATTCGTATCTATTGTTCCTTGATTCACGCAGTGTTCTTTGAACATTCCAGGGCTTTCCTTTCGTGTGAATCTGCATATATAAAAAAAAAACCTTCGACACCAGAGTTCAATCTAAAGAGTGGGCAGATTGGTACCTTAGAGAGAACGCGTGACAAAACTTTTGGAGTAGGAAGTTTGAGGTTGAAGCCCTGGGGTCAAGTCAAGTTGCAAGTTCTACTATGACAATATTTGAGGAGTAGGCAGATTGAGACCTCAGCATGAAGTCACATTAACAACCTTGGAAACCTTTCCGAACATATTATTAGCTCGACTGGCTATGTTAAAGATCAGCAGTTCTGATATCGGATGCAGCAGTCGAGGGAGAAAAGAAAAAACCTGTTTTCTATTCATGCTTCCGAGGACTTCATTCTCTCTTGGAACTCTGGAATTGTAACAATCAAGTACATCTAATAACTACATGTGTACTTACGAAATTGGGGTTCGAATGAAACTTTTAACAATACGTAACGCTATGTAAGTAGAGTTTATTGAAGGGACCTTGTCTTTGACTTTGCTATGTATTGACTTGATAGTTAGGACTGTTTCATTAGCTATTTTGATATGAGGTAATCTGTGAAATATTCTAGATGGTCTGGGGTGTTCGACTAAGTTCACTTTCAACGAATGTTTGTGATACGATCATACGTTCATTTTTCTACCTGAGCTGCATGGTTTTTGTACCAGTCAATTAAGACTTTGTTATCTGTTGTTCTGATGAACTTTGTATCGAGAAAGGTCACCGATTTCAAGTTGTATTCTGTTTCTGTAGGGTTCATAAATGTTCAGGGTGTCAAGAATCTCATTGATGTTATCTTGGGGTATTGAAACAATGATATCATCTACATATTCTAAAAAAATTGAGTTTTAAAAGATAAATCTGGTAATAATGTGTCCACTCCTCATCCATCACGTATACTGCTGATATTGGAGGAGTAAATGCTGCCATGGGAGTTCCTAAAGTTTGTTTGTACATTTCAGTCCTAAAGGAGAAATGAATTATATCAAAGACAAAGGTTAATCATTCGGAAAGAAAATCTTGTGAACTAATATCAGACATGCTTCTGAATGAACATTGCTGAATAAGAAGACCATATCCAGACTAGCTATGATGTAGTTTGTTGGTAAAGGAGTGCTGTCAAATTTTTCTGTAACCTCAAATGAATCCCATATATAGAACTCGTTATCATAGTCATCCATATGCCTGAATCAAAATACTTGTTAAGAGGGAAGCTAATGCTTCAGTAGATCCATCTATATATGCTACAATTGGTCTCACTGAAAGTGTAGGTTTGTACACCTTGGAGCGATACCATCATAGCAGGTACGCTTCTCTTTTGTATTTTTCATCTATGCAATATTAAACGTAATGTAGTCTACGTTAGCTAAAATGTCCTTGCCTACTAACGGTTCAATGCTGAATTTAGAGCCTAATGCTGGAAATTTTGATACCTCATCAGGAATGGGTATGTTTGAAATGTTTTTTTCCATTTCGGATTCGATTTCAAATTTGTGCTAAAACGTTCTTAATTATTGGAATGTCCTTGCCTACTAACGGTTCAATGCTGGATGTAGGGCCTAATGCTGAAAACTGTGATAACTCATCAGAGATGGATACGTTTGGAATTTTTTGTATCCACTTCGGATTTGATTTCAATTCTGAATCTGAATTTGTCTATTTCAAATTGTTCAATTCATTGATATTTATGAATTTGACTCTATGAAAAATTTTGTTATACGCTCTTAGTTGTATACTCGTGAAATTTTGAAAAATAACTTCAGCTGTTCCTGCTATTATATTACCCTTTAGTGACTCCGGCACCCTTTTCAATTTTTATACCAATTTGTGATTCGAGGAAATTTCCATTTTCAAATGTTTCATTCCTAACCTGAACTTTTGTTCTCTGATGTTGGTGTGAGCTTCTTGTCTACATGGGAGAGATTCTATCGGTCTGGTTATGGATCTCATATGATTTGGGAGAATATTAAATTTTCTGCACTGTAGTAGGAAACTTCTTCTGTTGATTTATCTGTCCAGTTCCATTTTGGTTTTGTATTAGAGTTCCACGTCTTTCAATGTCTTATCACCATACGTGGTTCCAATGAATTAGTAGAACTCCACGCCTGTGGATTAGAGAAAGGGTAGTCGTTGCTGACCAGATAAGAATAAATAGAACTTGTGGAAAGTAGGGTATTACAGCAAGTGGAGGAGTACTCTTTTCAACTTACTCCAAGCTTTTGGGAAGTTTTATTTGCATCATCAGGGAAACTACAATAATATAGAAGTTGTAGAGTAAAATAAAAAATATTACATACTGATGACTTACATCTCAAGTGAGGATGATTACATTATTACTAATTGCCCCACTTTTCTAGGGACACACTGTACCTCTATGGAGCGAATCAACGAGATTCCCTCGGTGCATTGCTAACTGGGAAAACAATTTTATGAACTGCTCAATTTTTATTCGCATTCATGACGATATATACTATTTTTGAAATTATTTTCTTGCATACTGGGTGATTCAGCCGAGCATGTCCAACCAAAATTATATTTTTTTAAATAGAACATCCAGTATATGAATACGTCATTCAATTTTATATTCTCAGCTCTCGAAGGAATGTTTGTTTTCGGATATCCATTGTGAAATTGAATTGATTTCAGAAAAATCTATTTTGCAGCCCTGCTTCTTTAATTCGCCACCCGTACGTCAACAGCAATTAAGTGAATTGTTTTAAAGAATAGTTGGTCAACATCACTATGATAATTTCTGGAATCTCAACTTTCGGCAACAATAGTATAATTCAACTTTTTCGAATGGAACACCCTGTATTTCTTAATATGTATGAAATTTTTTGACATTTCACTACATATTCTACCAAAGCTAGTTTCAGTAATTCTTGAAACTACAAGAAATACATTTCCTCACATTCACTTTTTTTTTGAATATTCATACTAATCGCAAGTACATAAGCATTTTTCATGCCATCTAGTGGTAGTTACCAGTGGTTTGAACAGTGAAAAAAGCGTGAAAAACCTAAAAATATTCATTTATCTTCTCTAGAAACCCCGCCATCCATGGCCATGCCACAGGACCACCCCTACCTATCCATTTTGGTTTGAAATGAACGCTAAGGTATTCCCGTACCTCAGTTTCAATATGTGGTGGCGCACCGTCAAATAAACCAACGATGTTGATGATTCATGCAACGAACAAAATGGGGGTTTTCTGTTGCATAATAATGCGTGTTATGCCGATTTACAGTTAAATTTTTATGAAAAGTCGCTTCACCAGAAGATAGGACGAAATCGAGTAAGTCGTTCTCTCGATTGAGTTTCCCTTAAATCAATCGGTAAAATTGCACACGTTTTTCAAAATCTCTTTCTCTGACTTTCCTAAAAAAATGAGTAGGTGAATGTGAGTTTATCTATTTTTTTGTGGTTACATCAATTACTGAAACTGGGTATAATTTGTACAATATCACCCTAATAGAATTCATCGATTAGACTGCGAAAAAAATTGAGCAATTCGAATATATATATATATATATATATATATATATATATATATATATATATATATATATATATATATATATATATATATGGCTCCCACTTTGGAGCCATTATCAAGACTTCAGCGTAAATTGACGCTGGAGTCTGAGTCTCCCTAATCCCCAATTGCCGTCAAAACTGGGTGAAGTCTGGGGTTGTGTGGATGGAGGGCCAACGGTGAGGAAAATGGTATCGGTTCTGATGCTCCGATGGTTTGGGAGGGTTTATTTGAAGGATTTGTTCAATTGATTTCAGCTATATTCAAGTTCAATATAGTACTGCCAACATCACGAAACGCTTCCATTGTGCGTTGCATGCGGTTAATGTTTCCAGAAAAAAATGCGGATTTCATTTTTGTTGGCAAAAATAGGCAGGATATAAAATCAGTTATATCTCGGAACTCTCCACTAAACCAATAAACTCAAGCTTTCCAGGTACCCCGAGGTTATTGATGCTGAGTTCGGGACCGCTTTTTATTTCCATGTAAAAGGCACAAAGAGAGGACGTGAAATTTAATTGCATTCCATGTAACATATTTACCTCCAAGGAATTCTGATCTTTCCGAATTATCCGTGGATGAACAGAAGATTCTTCTGGGTTGCGGAAACATAATGAAATAGCAAGTATACGAGCATTATATGCTTAGTTTTTGAATCGATATAAACGAGTTTTCTATTCAAGAGCAAGAATAGTTTTTGAACAATCATATATTTTCGAATATTTCCATCGTATGTTAAAAATCTCATATGAAGAAGGACATTTTCGATCGATTACAGCGATAAATTCCCGGCGGGACATTTTCGGGCTGGTAAATACCCGGTAGGTATCGAAAAATACCCGCTCGGTCCGTGTATCTATAGAAACGATTGTTAAAATGTACATTTGTCACCTTGACAGGCATAAATACTGAATTTAAAACGTCGTTGTTTCAACTCCGGAAATATTCTACCGAATTACACTCGTGCATCAAAATAAACCTGATAATTTTCCATTCAAGCATGTTGTCAGTGAAAAAACTGCATTCGGTTATTTTCAGATTTTCAAATATGAAAATAAACTCATGCAGTTTTTAGACAACATGCTTTCTTGGAAAATTATCGGTAATTTTGAAGCACTTGTGTAATTACTCCTGAAAATTTCTCTATAAATGCTCCAGTACCACTTGAATAAAAAATAATTTCATTCATTTCCTGAACTCTCATCTGAGCTTGAGTGAAAACATTACGGTGAACGAGTATCAGTTCAAATAAATTCATGAAAACAAAAGGCTATGAAATTTAAATCAAAATTTTAGTATTTCTGTCAATGATAGGATTCGATATGGAACATTTTCTATAAGATCCAAACAAATGCGGAAAATTGTCTGAATTGATACTGCTATTTGGAAAAAAAATTGTATGTTCGTTCTTTGTTTATCACCAGATGCCAGTATTATTTGCCCAGAAGGGATATTTTACATCGAGAACTATGCATTCTCATTCATAATCGTATATCAAGATAAACGTACGTTCTATTTTCATATATGACTAACTGAACAGAAATGCCATAAACACTCGAAAGAGCTATTTACCACGCTATTCATTGCACGCACTACAGTTTCTAATTGTATGAGCTTTATCTCTACCATATTCTTTAATCATTAACTAATGAATTAATTGTTCAGCTATTTCACTCCTTTTTGCCAGTATAGAATCGATTGTGAATTGTTGAATAGTCAACTGAGTTTCTCTAAGAAATAATTCGAATTATTCTTACATAAGTTTTTTCACTCATTAAATAACAACCAGATTGGACTTGGCTTCATATTTTCCCTCTTGAAACCATACCAAACAACATACCTTTCAACTGAATGAACAAATGAAAGAGGTAGAAACTGTTTGGACATTTCGAATTGGAAACACATTAAACTTGCAACGTTTCATTTCCAGCTATTACAGCTCAAGAATCACTAACTACCTCAAACTGCACCTTGCACCAGAATCAAACAATGTTAAAGTGATCATGGAAGAGAAACTTGGAAATGTCATACTGCTACGGAATGTCCTAGGGCCGACACTGTCGTTCGTGAAGGAACGTGACCTTCCAGGAAATCCGAATCGTTTAGAAAATTCGATACACATAATCGAGACCTCTCTGGAAGATTCTCCATAGGCGTACGCAAGTATAAATACAGAGACTATTCGGAGTTTTATCAGAGTTTCAGTCATCATCATCACATCAAGGCAATTTCTTTGAACATGTGTTATGGAAAAACGAAGTACATACAAATGGAAGAACTGAAGGAGAAACTGAGAGTAGAACTGAAGGAAGATTTAAGAAAATCGACGAGGTTGATAAGAAAGTGGATACAGTTCAAGAGGAAATGAGAAATTAAATGAGAGGCATAGAAAAGCAAATAGTTCTCCACAAGAAACAGGATCACCGAGACAGGGTTGCCACATTAACAATTTCCGTAAAACCACCGACTTTCGACAGTCGTCTTGGTCCATGTTTCGGCGACAATTTGAGGCTGCGGCAGCGACCAATGAATGGGGCAAAAAAAAAGCTACGGCACTCGTAGTTGCTTTGATAGGGCCAGCTTTGCCTATGTTGCAGATGATAGCCATCGAACAACAAAATAAATACTAGGACCTGATTTCTGCATTAGAGTTTCGGTATGGTGATCAACATCGAGAACAGCAGTACCGGGTCCAAATGAAAACACGCATTCAAAAATCAGGAAAGAGTCTGCAAGAATTTAAAGCAGATGTGAGACGCCATATCCAGCTAGCGTATCCAGAAGCGCCCGGAGATTTCAAGGAGCAGCTAGCGGTGCAGATGTTCATAGATGAAGGAGAGACCCAAATATACAAAGAACTTTACGACGAACAAGTTTCGAAAGGAGAAGTAATGCCTTCGTACGTTCGCTAGAAGTAGAGGCGGCCTTCAACACCTCGAGACCGAAAGTGTGGAAGATCTGGCGCAGCAAATGGTTCTGGAGAAGATCAAATCATTGATAAGTGGAATGGGCACCAAGAAGAAGAGAATATTTAATAGATGTGGGACATGTGTAGAACCGGAACATCTTCAAAAACTGCAGGGTGAGAATGCCACCAAGATCCAACTCACCTGCAAGGGTGCCACTACGTTCGCAATCACCTTCGAGGACAAGGTCATCCAGCGAGTCCTCAGATTGGCGACAGGGAAATAACCAATATATCAGGGCGCATGCTAGCTAGCAATAACAGAGCCCCCAGGGTCATCCATGTTAACAAACTAAGAAGAACAACCGATAGCCTGACTATTTCAGGAAAATTGAATGAGAAAAAATAAAGGAAGCCTCTGAGAGTGTAATGACAACTCTTGAGAAATCACTTAAACACTTATCAGGAGAGGAACTGAAAGCTGCCAAGAATTTTATCAGGAGTGAAAGTGTCATCTTTGATTTGACAATAGCAGGAAGAACTATCTTGGTCAAAAACATAATCGATACTGACCGAGCCCATCCATTTCGATAAACACCAAGAAGAGTTCCATTTGCCAAGCAGCAGGAGGTGAAAGAGCTTGTTGTCAAGATGATGCACCTGCCCTGTTTGTTTCCAAGAAGGATGGATCTACGAGATTCTGTGTCAATTACAAGAAATTGAATGATGTCACCAAGAACGATAGCTACCCTTTACCAAGAATAGAGCACACACTAACAACTTTTGCAGGTTTACATTGGTTCTCAACACTAGATCTGAAGAGTGGATATTGGCAAGTTGGCATACATGAAGACGACAAGAAGAAGACTGCATTCTCGACTGGGAGTGGACTTTATCAGTTTACTGTTATCCCGTTTGGATTGTGTAATGCTCCAGCAGCATTAGAAAGACTAATGGAGCTGGTCCTGCGTGGGCTTACTCGGGTAACTTGTCTTCTATACCTCGACGACGTTTTGGTCATGGGAAAGACATTCGAAAAACATTGCACAATCTGCACGAACGATTCAGGGATGACAACCTCAAACTGAATCTTCAGAAATGTTCATTGTTCAGGAAAGAAGTCGAGGTCGGTCTAGGTCACACAGTTTCATCAGACGGCATCCGAAAGGAACGGAAAGAAAATACAGGCAATAAGAGACTGGCCGAGACCAAGAGACAAACATAAATTGAGGAGTTTCCTAGGTCTCTGCACCCACTACCGTCGGTATGTAGAAGGATTTTCTGAAATTGCGGCACCTCTACATAAGTTGACAGAAGATCGATTCAAATTCGCCTGGTCCAACAACAGTGGACGAGCATTTGGGAATATGAAAGTTGCTCTATGTTTCAGTCCCATTTTGAGCCTCTCGAAAATGGTAAATGATATGAAGTTGGTTGAATTTGACGAAAGTTACCTATTTCAGTGATAAATGAAACGATGTTTCCAAATCGAAAATGTTACGGACCGTTCCTAAAATATACTGGGAAAACCGAAATTGTCCATTTTCCTTTCTTTGTGCTGGCGCCTCTATTTTTAAGACTACAGAAATGTGTTCGGGAAACTTTTTGCCCTCTTTCAAATTTGCTTCGATGTGCTGTGCTTTTATTTTCAATGCGACCTTTCGTTTCACGGGGGCCACTCTCAATTCTCATTTTTCAAATACGGACCTGTATTTTTTTTATGAATTTGAGTAGTCCTCGTCCTACCTAGTTCAGATAAGTATCTTACCTGATATTTGTTCTAACGTTTTTGCCCATAAATCCCATCATCATGATCCGAACAATTAAATTTTCAAATTTCAATTTCTAATGATTTTGCTCTTGCCGTTGCAGGCAAACGGTGATTTTCTACTTTGAATTGAGTACACATTAAACTTGAAACTATTCGAAATAAAATTAAAAAACGATAAAAATAACAAAGAACAACAATTATTTCTACCAATTATTACTGGGACCGTTTTTTCCTATTCATCTTCCTTGCATGGTCCTATCGAGAAAGGTTTTACAAATTTACATGCGATGCGGTGGAGCTCCATCGTGTTGGAAATATTCATATTTTCTTAGGACATTCAGAGGCAATTCTTCTGAAAAATCGCCTGAAATTTCCTATAGGAACTCAAGATACAACTCCCCTGTCAACGAAGTGTCAAA
Organism: Zygogramma bicolorata; assembly: GCA_032362365.1. NCBI lineage: Eukaryota > Metazoa > Arthropoda > Insecta > Coleoptera > Chrysomelidae > Zygogramma > Zygogramma bicolorata. The sequence goes on along the minus strand of JAVJAQ010002559.1, from coordinate 181,159 downwards.
AAAGTAGGGACCAATGATTTTGGTATCCAAAATATCAACCCAGACATAGATGCCGAACCTCACATGAAAATCAGTGGCTCTATCTCCAGTGAATGATCATCCATTATATTTGTAAACCGACTTTCGTCGAACCATAAAATTTTCGCGATTTGTTTTCAAGTTTGAGTATTCATTCAAGATGGAATTCTCATCGAAACGTTTCGAAGGGGGGATTTTCATTGGTCGGACCTTCATGATGGAATTTATGGGCAGAACCGTAGAAACAAATAACAGGTGAGATACATATCTGAACTGAGTAAAACAAGGACCACTTGAATTCATTTAAAAATATACAGGTCTGTATTTGAAAAGAGAGAGTTGAGGGTGGCTCCCGTGAAACAAAACGTCGCGTCGTGTTATAAATCGAAGCACAGCACATCGAAGCAAATAAGAAATGGAGAAAATTAGCAATTGAACAGTCGATATTGCACGACTTCAGGGCAGTTATTTATGAATTATTTTTCTCAGGTTTTCTATCGAATGTGTATTATTGAGCTCGATGATAGAAATGCTTTGAGGTATTTTATAATAAAGAACTATAATCCCACTGTTTCTCATATTCCACTTGTAAAAAAGAATTCAATTATTGACTTGTTTTGGAAACACTCTTTTTCATAAAAGTCACCTTTTTGAGAGAATACGTTCCTCTTCCTGAGTTCTAGACGATTCTGAGAATAATATTCGACAATGAAAACTTCTTGAACGATATATCACATTTCGGAACGAAACACTGATTAGCCAATCTGAACAAAACTGGAAGAAATAAAGTCAGAAGATAGAACGATTTGAATAATGAGAAGTGCACGAAACGAGTAATGTATTATTTCATGAACTCGAATCTAGTTTTTGTAACAGTCCTTGCAAAGTTTCCGAGAACTGGCTGTAAATAACTCCTCCGTTAATCAAGTCGTACAAAGAACGCGAAGTTGAATTGACGCGAAGTTGAATTGTTAATCACTGTCGAGATGACTTTTGAATACCTTGTAATTGCTGACTACGGAATTATTACACTAGAACTAGTAGAACTTCATTATTAGTATAATGTGGCTGAAAAACTTGGACTGTACTGAAGGGATCTGCACAACGCAGAAGTCCTGTTTTCTGCATCTGAAGCAACTATTATAACGACTAGCAATACGTTTTTTCACCATTGTTTTTTTTTTGATATTTGAAAAAGTTTGTGTATCTGGTTATTTGAGTGTGAAACATTGGGGGTAACGTGAAAAATGAAAATTTCAGTATAGAGAAATGAAATTCCTATAATAAAAGGGCTGGATTCTTATGATTTTCGAAGGGTATCGAAAATACAATATCAAGTGTATTTCATATGAGGTTCGGTAAGATATTCGATATGCTGAATAGCATTCAGGAAAATGCCAAAAATCTCGTTCATAATTATTCACACATTTCTTTATTCCTAGTTTTCCTAGTTCAATGCTATAAGATATTTTCTCTGCACATGGCGTTAGATCATCAGAAGAAAGTGGTTTACTTCTAAGTCTTGCATTCAATATTACATATAGAAGGTATGTAGCGACATTTCACCATTGACATATATCCACTATTTTGATAATGAATCGAAAGACGTTAAAAAGGCTGGTCTGATTTTTTTTTCTTATATTAATGGGAAAACAGTTATTCGGCTAATACCACAGTGAAATATGGATAAACTAGGATAACTGCGAAAATAAGGAAGATGTGATTGTTTGAAATCCGGAAGTACACAAAAAGAGATATGAAGTGATAGTGATAGAAGATAGTGATCTTCAAAGTCTAATCACTTTCCTATTTCTTCACCAATTTTCATTTCGATTTCATGATGGACGATGTTTCTTCCGTAGATATTTCATTCTGTACTGGTTTCGAATGAATGAGGGAAAATAAATTCTATTATTTGTATTGCGCTGAACGTGTTGGCGATCATAACCTAACAGACTGGTTTGACAATTTTACGTTTCGTGCAATAAACACTTTTATCTTCCCCCGTACTATTATAATACACTTATATGCTCATAACTCGTTTTATAATGAAATCCATTACGATACAGATTTTCATTACGATACAGATTTTCAGCCAATAGAAACCCATTATTTTTAAATCATGTATGATGTGCAAGCTTTGCATTTTGTTGTTTGTCGAGTCGAAATCAGTAAGTATTGAATTTTTGGAGAATTTAGTCAATTTTTGATAATCGAATGAAAATGTCTTATAGCAGTGATACAGAAGAATTACCAGCGACTCCTCCACAGATGTCTTCGACAAGAAAAAAATAAAATCGAAGGATTATATTTTTCATTTGACAAATGCAACATATGTTCTTATTTTCGATCAAATCAAATGAGCTCTCATGGCCAAGTGGTCAATGGCGCCGGCAGTGATTAGAATCGTCCGGGTTCAATTCCTGACCTCAACAGAGGTTTTCTTTTTTCATCATTTTTTCTTGTCTTCATTTCTCATTGTTGTATTTTCCCTGGTTATACCATTAATTATAGTTTTGAAGAATTTTTTAAAGAAATACGATTGACTACCTACTATTATTGTGTTCAATATGAATACCTAATAATATAATATTTATAGTTCCATATTACTTATTGGGTGTAGATTAAATAGCGTATGCAACTCTCATGTAATGGTTATTAATACACTCGCATAACCCATACAAAACTCACCTACGGCTCGTTTCCCGGTTAATGCTCATGTATTAATAACCATCATTACACGATCGTTGCATGATATACTGATATTTTCACTTATTGCATGAGTAACCATTATTTTTCCTGTCAGACAAATTCAGATGATAGGTACTAGTACTAGTACTCAAAGTACCCATGTACTACGGGTTGATCTGAAATTGGTTTTTTCTGATCCGGAAGAAATTATTTCATTGCACTCGTATTTCTTCTCATCGTGATAAGTTGGAATACCCATAATGCCCCAGGATAATATTACAGTAATATTTTTAACTTTTTTTTATACACTGTTCAATTTAAAACTTGGTATTTGACCTGATTTCTTTTCAGAGTCGGGTTGGTTTACTGCAGTAGAAAACAAACAATAAGTCACTAACATACATCGAAAGTCCAATAACCCGGAACTTCTTGTAATTTCCATCGAAGCCGCTGATTAAGTGGCTCTATCTGGTGAGCATGTAGATTGAGATTTTAATGAGCTTTCCAGCGATAGCAATGTACTTAAGCGTTATAATTGTGATGATGGCTAATATTAAACGCTCCCGGAAATAATGAAGGCTGTTAATTTGCTTTATAGAGGTTCTGTAATAACAATACCCGAACTATTCACCCACATTCAGTCGTTACTTGCCATCAGCACGATTTGCTGAATTATTCCGATTGCAAATTCATGCTAGAAGCACTCAATAAGGGTTTGCTCCAGATGAATAGAAAGGGATTCGATTCACTTTAGTGAATTCGGTTTGTATTGCTGAATGTTTGGTTGTGATGAGGTTTTCAGAGTTTGATACTCGAGAATTCTCTCGGTTAAAAAGTTTTTTATTTTTATTATATTAATGTACTCGTTTCTAACCTGGTTGGAAATTCACCAATTGTTCACCCAGGTATGAAGACGAGGTGAGATATAATATTTTCAGCCTTTTTCGAAGCTTCCCAACCTCTTCATATTTTATTCAATGCGTCTTATTCTACCCATCAAACTTGACGAAATGTTCAGATCCTCGTTAATGTGTACAAAGTGAATGCTTTATTCAGAGACCAAACATTCTCTTCTGATACATCTTTAAATTTTACTTCCATAAGTAAGTTCTGATAATGCTAATCAATGAAGGCGTTCATACACAAGATGTTACAGTAAAAGTGTCTTGTATGAACGCTTTTATGGATTATTATCGTGAGAACTTCCTAACTTAAAAAAAATGAATTGAGAGTAAATATTTGGTCTATGAACCTAGCAGAGCGTAGTTATGAAAAATCCCACCGTACATTCTCTCATTACCTACCAAACGAACAAAAAATATATAGTTACCCACTCTTTCCTCTTTCCTGATCCTTTTCAATAAGAGAAGCCTCATTCAGTTCTCAAAAATATTACGTAGGTACGTTTTTTGCTAAAAATGCAAATAAAAATTCAGTGAATGTTCCAAATATTGCCTATTTGCGGCAATCCTCGTAGCACAACTGAGATTGGAGAAATGGTATTGGTATGCCGAACACATTCAGTATAACGAAAACGTAGGTGAATGGTCAAATATTCATTTCTTGTTCATTTTATGATATTATTTCGAATGAAACTGAATGAAATAGTATACGAACCCCGACGAATGATAAAATTTATCTCTCGAGAAACGGTGTACCTTGGTTCAGCTTCGGCTAGCACTATTTTTCTCGAGAGAGAAATAATTCACTTTCCGCATTGCTATAATGTAATATAAGATACGCACAAGTACACTTTTTTCAGTAATTTTCCATGAGAAAATAGTACTCCCCACATTCATGCGGTAATGTGCTTCACCACATAATTTCAACATATCCACAATCATTTGAAAATATACATATTTTGTTCACATCAATGTATGAACGCATCAGTTGAACACTGAAGGGTAAAATCCACCAAGGACTATTTTCTTTTTGATGAAACCATTATTGTTTGTAAGAATATTTCAACTATTTCTCTTCGTATAGAAAACCTTGAAGAACCCTGAAGGGCTTAAAGCTAGAGCTGAAAGTCAAAAAATAAAAATCGTGTAAATTTCAATACATCAATACATTATGTGAAAATATGTGAGGTATTTGGAAATGACCAAATCCAATGGGAGAATTGTTTCAAAAAGAGAGTAATGGAATGAATATCAGGTATAGAAATTGGAAAGTGAAAATTGATGGAAAAGGAATATAAAAGACACAAGGAACAGGAAATCCAAAAAGTTAAATAGAGGGGAATAATGAACTTTACAGAAAATGACCAGAGTGATAAGGAAAATAATGGAAGATATAAATGTCCGATGGGTTGGAACGTAATAATGGAAGTCGAATGAAAAACGTGAGGAGTTTGAAAAAATATTCGAAAAAAAATGGAGGAACTTGAATATAGGCAAATTGAATGAAATAAAGTTCACAGCATCACGAATGAAATGGAGTGATACAGTAGCGTCAAGAAAATAAAAATCAGCGGAAGCGAATGATGGAAGTGAAAATTCAGAGAGATAAAAAAACTGAAAAAGTGGACTTTTGGAAAATTGAGCTCATCTGTTGGTTTGTCGCTGTTGAATTTCGACATTTCGCCAACATCTCAGTTGTCATTTTCAAATGACATTTAAGATGTTGGCGAAACGTCGAATATATATATATACTTGTGATGTATTCTCGACCGTACTTTATAAACTAGATTTGGAAGTTCTCAGGTTTGCGGTCTGTTTACTAATAAAACTCATTTGTTCTTGATCTCAATATTTCGCTAATGTTTATTAGCTTCATCAGGAGAAAAGCTACAAAGAATGTGACAAAATTGTACAAGATTGAATCGAAAATAACAGTTCTACTTACAATCATAGAATTAATATTCCTGGTGTGTTCATTGCTTTGGGAAGCTGAATCGAACTACCCATGCTCGCATAGTTACTGCCTCAATTAAACTGAATCAGCTAGGCAAAATTCATGTTTATAGGAGTCGCTCAGCTGTACCAGGCAATGATGTAATTAACGTTAATATAAGGGTTTTTATAAGTAAGCACATGTCTGTCCTTATTTTTAAATATTACAAAAGTGATTAAACAGAACTCAAAATATTGCAATAAATGTTACCTAACTGACCTGTATCGGTTTTATAATTAACTGTATTTGGTTTTTTAATGTACCACATTAACATGAAGCTAATAAACATTAGCGAAATATTGAGATCAAGAACAAATGAGTTTTATTAGTAAACAGACCGCAAACCTGAGAACTTCCAAATCTAGTTTATATATATATATATATATATATATATATATATATATATATATATATATATATATATATATATATATATATACATAAACGGATTTGATAGTGAGGATGCAGTCAAAATGCTGGACTGCCTTCTGGAGAGAACTCTGTTATATGGTTGAGCTTTCGAGAATGTTCATTCTCTTTATCAAGACATTAACTTGACATTGTAATGAAAGTCATTCTTAAAAATGAGGTACAGGGTTATTCACTATAAATTACCCACCCCTTATCATCGTTATTATTGCCTACAGAAAAAAAATTGAAAATAATAGTTGTGTGCTTATGACTAAATTTTGATAAAAGGCTATCAAAAATACAGAGGCGTGCAGATTTCAGGGGATACAGATTTTTAAATTTTTTCATATGGGACACCCAGTATATTAATGAATTCTTGGAATGGTCTTTTTTCCCTGATTTCAAAAATATACCATATGTTACCCCTATCTCATAACGTTTTCGAGTTATTAGAGGTGAGAAAGAAAAATGAAAAATATCGAAAAATGGAAAACAAAAAGTTTATTTAGGAAATTCAAATAACATGATAAGTCATAACAGATGTTCAATATGCCCACCATTATTGTCAATGCATAATTGATAACGTCTTCTTATATTTATAAGTGCATCGGAAATTGCTTCATTATTGACTTTCAGATTCATTATTTCACGTCGAATCGTGTCTTTAATTAATCGAATATTATTATTATTATCGTCATTAACAAGGTCTTTTAGAAATCCCCAGAAAAATGAATCCGTAGGGGTCGAGTCTGGACTGTTAGGTGACCATTTGGTGCTTCCATTTTTTCCTATCCATATTGGGAATACATTATTCAAATTTTCTTGAATGGGTAGGACAAATTATGACAAGTCCTCAAATCGTGTGCATGAACACTACCACAAAAAATTGAAGTTACATCTTAAGTTTATGATTGAGTTATGTTAAGACTAAGTTACGTCGTGCATGAATTCTCCATTAATCGACGCCTCATAACTCGAAAACGGTATAAGATAGGGGTAACATATGGTATATTTTCGAAATCAGGAAAAAAAGACCATTCCAAAAATTCAATAATATACTGGGTATCCCTTTTGAAAAAAATATTGAAAACTTTGTATCCCCGGAAATCCGCACGCCTCTGTATTTTTGACAGCATTTCATCAAAATTTAGTCATAAGCACACAACTTTTACGTTTAATTTTTTTTTCTGTAGGCAATAATAAGGGGCGGGTAATTTATAGTGAATAACCCTGTACAATGGAAAATCGTCATTCACTTTTGGTTTTTTGTCAAATATCGGAAAAACAGATTAGAAATCGTTGTAATGAAGTAGACAGTGGCGGATCCACGGGGGGGTTTCGAGTCCGGACCCCCCCCATTGGGAAAATAATAGATTTTTTTTTTCAATTTTTATCGGCTCCTTATTTCCCAATTTTGTTAGGGACCGAAAAAATGTCACACGAGCAAGACAAAAAACTAAAATAGAATAAATTTTTTTGCTTCAAAATTGAAGAACATTCAAACATTAGTAAATTTTCGAGGTTTTTCGAAAAATTCTACTGGATTGAATGTTACCCAAACAAACAAACAAATTTCACTTGAAATTTTTGGACTCACCGATTGTTCTTTCCTTTTTTTTCTGGTTCAGTCGGTTCAGACGCTGGATCAAGCCGAGTAAAATATGAAAATAGAGTCCTCTTCATGTTGTAGGTTCAAAATAAAATGCTTTTTTCAACTACTATCAAATTGCAATTTTTCACGATGACACTTTGAAGAAAATTGACACTTGTCAGGCTTATCGAGAAAAAGTTCGAGAAATTTTTGACAGTGCTGCCATTGGATCCTTTTTGGCGCAGTATTTGAAAAATTAGACTTGTTACATTTGTGATGAGTATTGTGTATGCCCGTAACGATTTGAATATAATAGGTATGAGTAGAATATGCTTTTGATTAGGTTGAATCAACTCGATTCGATTTAAAGAAAGTAAAGTTTCGAACCTACTTTACCTCCTGGCAACACCTTCAAATTTTGCTCATGTCAATCTCTTTCACCTTTTTTTGGATCTTGACTAGTTGTTGCTATACGGTAGTTCATAATTTTCTGTTATATATGAGTTGAGTTATAGACCCCCCCCTTGACCTGATCCTGGATCCGCCACTGAAAGTAGAATTTGTCTTTTAGTCCACATCAGTGATAACCTCTGAGTGGAGCACGTAGTAGTGGACTGAAAGACAGATTTTCTAATTCATTATGACGATTTTCCATTGTAACTCATTTTTACTTTTACCACAATTTCAAGTTTATGTCAAGATGAAGAGAATAAACATTCTCAAAAGCTCGACTGAAATATCATAGAGTTTTCTTCAGAAAACAGACCAGCATTATCAAATCCGTTTTTCCATAACTATTCAGTCAAGACTATCCCTTGCCTTGGAAATCCAAAAAGTTAAATAGAGGGGAATAATGAACTTTACAGAAAATGACCAGAGTGATAAGGAAAATAATGGAAGATATAAATGTCCGATGGGTTGGAACGTAATAATGGAAGTCGAATGAAAAACGTGAGGAGTTTGAAAAAATATTCGAAAAAAAATGGAGGAACTTGAATATAGGCAAATTGAATGAAATAAAGTTCACAGCATCACGAATGAAATGGAGTGATACAGTAGCGTCAAGAAAATAAAAATCAGCGGAAGCGAATGATGGAAGTGAAAATTCAGAGAGATAAAAAAACTGAAAAAGTGGACTTTTGGAAAATTGAGCTCATCTGTTGGTTTGTCGCTGTTGAATTTCGACATTTCGCCAACATCTCAGTTGTCATTTTCAAATGACATTTAAGATGTTGGCGAAACGTCGAATATATATATATACTTGTGATGTATTCTCGACCGTACTTTATAAACTAGATTTGGAAGTTCTCAGGTTTGCGGTCTGTTTACTAATAAAACTCATTTGTTCTTGATCTCAATATTTCGCTAATGTTTATTAGCTTCATCAGGAGAAAAGCTACAAAGAATGTGACAAAATTGTACAAGATTGAATCGAAAATAACAGTTCTACTTACAATCATAGAATTAATATTCCTGGTGTGTTCATTGCTTTGGGAAGCTGAATCGAACTACCCATGCTCGCATAGTTACTGCCTCAATTAAACTGAATCAGCTAGGCAAAATTCATGTTTATAGGAGTCGCTCAGCTGTACCAGGCAATGATGTAATTAACGTTAATATAAGGGTTTTTATAAGTAAGCACATGTCTGTCCTTATTTTTAAATATTACAAAAGTGATTAAACAGAACTCAAAATATTGCAATAAATGTTACTTAACTGACCTGTATCGGTTTTATAATTAACTGTATTTGGTTTTTTAATGTACCACATTAACATGAAGCTAATAAACATTAGCGAAATATTGAGATCAAGAACAAATGAGTTTTATTAGTAAACAGACCGCAAACCTGAGAACTTCCAAATCTAGTTTATATATATATATATATATATATATATATATATATATATATATATATATATATATATATATATACATAAACGGATTTGATAGTGAGGATGCAGTCAAAATGCTGGACTGCCTTCTGGAGAGAACTCTGTTATATGGTTGAGCTTTCGAGAATGTTCATTCTCTTTATCAAGACATTAACTTGACATTGTAATGAAAGTCAGATTCATTATTTCACGTCGAATCGTGTCTTTAATTAATCGAATATTATTATTATTATCGTCATTAACAAGGTCTTTTAGAAATCCCCAGAAAAATGAATCCGTAGGGGTCGAGTCTGGACTGTTAGGTGACCATTTGGTGCTTCCATTTTTTCCTATCCATATTGGGAATACATTATTCAAATTTTCTTGAATGGGTAGGACAAATTATGACAAGTCCTCAAATCGTGTGCATGAACACTACCACAAAAAATTGAAGTTACATCTTAAGTTTATGATTGAGTTATGTTAAGACTAAGTTACGTCGTGCATGAATTCTCCATTAATCGACGCCTCATAACTCGAAAACGGTATAAGATAGGGGTAACATATGGTATATTTTCGAAATCAGGAAAAAAAGACCATTCCAAAAATTCAATAATATACTGGGTATCCCTTTTGAAAAAAATATTGAAAACTTTGTATCCCCGGAAATCCGCACGCCTCTGTATTTTTGACAGCATTTCATCAAAATTTAGTCATAAGCACACAACTTTTACGTTTAATTTTTTTTTCTGTAGGCAATAATAAGGGGCGGGTAATTTATAGTGAATAACCCTGTACAATGGAAAATTGTCATTCACTTTTGGTTTTTTGTCAAATATCGGAAAAACAGATTAGAAATCGTTGTAATGAAGTAGACAGTGGCGGATCCACGGGGGGGTTTCGAGTCCGGACCCCCCCCCATTGGGAAAATAATAGATTTTTTTTTTCAATTTTTATCGGCTCCTTATTTCCCAATTTTGTTAGGGACCGAAAAAATGTCACACGAGCAAGACAAAAAACTAAAATAGAATAAATTTTTTTGCTTCAAAATTGAAGAACATTCAAACATTAGTAAATTTTCGAGGTTTTTCGAAAAATTCTACTGGATTGAATGTTACCCAAACAAACAAACAAATTTCACTTGAAATTTTTGGACTCACCGATTGTTCTTTCCTTTTTTTTCTGGTTCAGTCGGTTCAGACGCTGGATCAAGCCGAGTAAAATATGAAAATAGAGTCCTCTTCATGTTGTAGGTTCAAAATAAAATGCTTTTTTCAACTACTATCAAATTGCAATTTTTCACGATGACACTTTGAAGAAAATTGACACTTGTCAGGCTTATCGAGAAAAAGTTCGAGAAATTTTTGACAGTGCTGCCATTGGATCCTTTTTGGCGCAGTATTTGAAAAATTAGACTTGTTACATTTGTGATGAGTATTGTGTATGCCCGTAACGATTTGAATATAATAGGTATGAGTAGAATATGCTTTTGATTAGGTTGAATCAACTCGATTCGATTTAAAGAAAGTAAAGTTTCGAACCTACTTTACCTCCTGGCAACACCTTCAAATTTTGCTCATGTCAATCTCTTTCACCTTTTTTTGGATCTTGACTAGTTGTTGCTATACGGTAGTTCATAATTTTCTGTTATATATGAGTTGAGTTATAGACCCCCCCCTTGACCTGATCCTGGATCCGCCACTGAAAGTAGAATTTGTCTTTTAGTCCACATCAGTGATAACCTCTGAGTGGAGCACGTAGTAGTGGACTGAAAGACAGATTTTCTAATTCATTATGACGATTTTCCATTGTAACTCATTTTTACTTTTACCACAATTTCAAGTTTATGTCAAGATGAAGAGAATAAACATTCTCAAAAGCTCGACTGAAATATCATAGAGTTTTCTTCAGAAAACAGACCAGCATTATCAAATCCGTTTTTCCATAACTATTCAGTCAAGACTATCCCTTGCCTTTATATATATATATATATATATATATATATATATATATATATATATTCGAATTCAGCATCGTTATTTTGCCGACGTTTCGGCTTCCACTTTGGAGTCACTATCAAGACTCTTGTGCGACTCAATGCCGGGTTCTGAGAATACTGATGAAGACTAGAGAATCCATAAGGAAAATTGATCATGACTTGAGGAAAAATCATCTTTCTTGTATTTTTGTCAACAAAAAATCCCTCTCTTCATATATTTCCCAAAGCCCTGTGACCAGACAGAAAATGGTCTAGTAAATTCCATTCACATTCGAGTTTCGGCATTCTAAGCGGAACCAGACCCCAACGACTGTTTCGTCTACCCTGTGTACATTTATATTCAATTAGAGTATGAATGTGGGAAACGCTCTGGTGTAATTACATCACTAAACATAAATAAGTGGTAACCGAATAAACACACACAGCATCAGCAATTTGCCTGAACCGTCGAGCGTTTCAGAGGGAAACGCGACATCTCCCGGCACTCGACGAGATCAAAGGAAATTTCTAGTACCAGCTAGAGCGGGCCTGGGGGAGATATTCGAATATTTCGTGAATTGAATCTGTATATATACTCCACATATATTAGCGTTTGCTGGCAATATCTGAATGCAGTCGAAACTAGGACAGGAATAATATATAATTGAGGGAGAGTGAGAGAGAAAAAGGGAGGGAAGAAAGAGGGAGAACGGAGAGAAATAAAGGAAGCGATAATGTAGATTCTAAAGCCGAATTCACGGAATTGAACGTATAACAAATGCTTTTTTTTTGGTTGATTTATCACTGCTCATTTATCGTTGGAATACAATATGTTACCGTTACATGTTTGAATTCGAGTATATTGTGAAGTCAGGTGTTACATTTTGAAGGAGGTTATAATCATACAATTTATTTTAATTCCACCCGTACATCTGAGTGTCCGTCTAATTTTTATCAAATCCTATATCAACCCTAGTTGAATGAACACTTCTACAATTGCGTTTTGAAGGCAGAGCGTTAAAGAGGGTGGGTGGCTATAATACTACTGCGAGCAAAACGAAACAAGCTAAGCGAGGATAAGTCCTTGAAAATCAACTGTAGTACTTTTGATTTCAACCGCGGCATCTACAAAGAAACAACGGAACTGAACAAACGAAACAGTGGCCACGGCTGCATTTGAAAGTACGACAGCAAATTTTCAGCAAACCTACCTTCGCTCAGCTTCTTTCCGCTGGCAGTTGTCGCTCGCTTTTATGAGGAATGGCTCAGGCCGCGGTTACGTAGGTTGGATCGAAAGAAACCTGTTTGATTTTTCATGCGATTTCGAATTTTAATGCCTTTTGAACTCTATTATTAACAGATCTTGAGAAGTCAATTAGGTATATGCAATTAAAAATGTACAATGGAGTCAAACATATAATGTGTGACTCAAAATCCAGATACAAAAACCTTCAGATGATACAAATATTCTGTAAGCAATCAATGGATTTTCACTTTATAGGCATTGTCAGTTCTTCTCTGGTGCCAATGTATTCGTGAAAATAAAAATAATTTTTATTTCAGATTTCATCCTGTTCAGGATATAATTGAATTTGTGTAAAGATTTTGTTGAATATTTGAGAACCCATTAAGTATGAATTATTCTTTCAACAATTGAATATTTGAAAATACTCTTCTCATACCGATTCAGTTACATCCATTTTTCAAACGCATCACCATAAACACGCCTTCAGTGTAACCACTACAAAAAAAAAGTCATCTGGCTACTTTCCGTCAGAGCTAGCACGAGTAAAAAATCGCACGTGCCCTCTTCCACAGTAATAGCGGCCCCAGATGTAGGGCAACCCAAAATTGGTTAATTTGATAAACAAACATCAAGACAACTGCCTACAGCACAGAGCCAGAAATAAAGGATTTGCGCCGACCTCACCGAAAACCGGCAACGAGCAAAATAAATCGATTACATGCGAACACATTTTTTCACTTGAACACCAATCAGTCATTCGAAATTGAAGCGTTTGATAACATTTCTGAAAGAATTCGGTTATAACACAAATAAGCTAATGAAAATCAAAACGAGTAGGTACCTCGAGTTTGTTTATTTACTCTCCAGTTCAGCATCATTCTGTTTTCCTGAAGATGCTAACTTGGTTAACACAAGATGCGTCGGGTGCAAGATCCTCCAATTTGGTATTAGGGTTGATAATAATATCCATCGAACACTATGTCAATATCAGGAATGAGCTTTCCATCACAAGTACCTCTCACTTCTCTGACTAAATGACGATCCAGAGACACGATATGCAAGGTATGATAGCAGTTGCAAATGAAGGTTTATTACCTGTTGCTTGATATTCTCTCAACATTGCGAAACAGTAGATTGTGTACGTAGTACGAATAACCTTATATTATCAGGCAACCGTGAAGTTTGCTTGCAAGCCTAGACAAACATCCCGAAGTCAAGGAATGTGTCACATTGAACTTCCATTAGAACTTCGAGGAGGAGAAACATTCTACAGAAATGTTCTGTATGAATTTCAGATAAAAAGAATTAGACTTCTAAAAATATTACCCAATGTACAGGAAACTGATAGAAGCGTGAGTGTCAAAATTATATTTTCATCAAGAAATTTTGCTTTCCTTTCAATTGAGAAGTTCAATCTAAGGATTTTAAGAATATATACCAAGCCATTTAGACTTTAACAGAGTTTTCTGGGTGATCTGATTCAAATCCGTTCTTCTCGAATTTTCAAATGAAATATTTTATTTCATGTGTGGACTACACCTGAGTACTTCTTGAATAAGTAATAGGGGTATATACCAAGCGATTCGATACTCTGAAAAAATACAAAAAAAAACATCGAACTTCTGAACACGACCCAAACATAATTTTTTAGATGATATAAAAAGGAGCCGTTTTTCACATTTCATACTGCTAATCCTTTGATATGAAATGACAATGATCTCACTTTATCGAATACACTAACCGAAACGGTAGCACTGTAAGTTTTTCTGGGTTGCCTTGAGGTTAGTTTTGTCGTTATCGATTGGTAATTGGGTCAGAAAACTTTCAACTAATGCTGGATGAATGAGAATTTGAAAACAATTTTCAATTATTTTATTTCATGTTTGGAGTACATTTTATAGTATTGGTTAATAAGGGTAGAAACTAAGAGAGGTGATACTTGAAAAAATATAAAAAATTGAACATCTCAACAAAACTTAAACATTTCTGAATAATATGATTTGAAGGCGTTTTCCACATCATCAGACTGTTAATCCTCTCATATGAAGTGGAAATATTCTCTGCTTATCGAATAAACCAACCGATCCGGTAGAACTAAAGTTATTCTGAGTCAACTTAAAAATATTCTCTATCGAATACACCAACAAATCCAGTAGCACTGTAGGTTTTCCTGGAAAAAATTTGTCAGGGGACATGAACATGGATAATACTCCTTTCTACCTGTGAGGTCATAAATTTTCCTGTGATCAATAACGGTTGTTGTGCCTAACAAAAATTCCAATTTTCTCGTCGTTTTCGATAATGTAAACTCGAACATTCTGAATCTTCACTAAGGCTACTTGCACACACACCGATTTTGGACGGCCGGTATAAAATCGGCCGATATTTTATCGGTAGCGGGTGCTTGCAGACTCACCGGATTTTTACCGGTCGAACAATCAGTTGCTTTGTTGTCGTGACACGAGGTTATTGAAAAAAAATGTATAATTGCCGGTAAACAATCGGTGGGTGTGCAAGCGTGTATTTAGTTACGTACGCCACTACCTCCCGGTAATGCCGGCCATGCAGTGGCAGTGGACGGCTGCTAACCGATATTTTACCGGCACCGATCAGCGGTCGGCGTGTGTGCCAGGTCCCGTTCCCACATGTGGTTCACTATTGGAATTTGGACGACCGGTATAAAATCGGCCGTCCAAGATCGGTGTGTGTGCAAGTAGCCTAAGGTGTTCCACAAAAGTATATTCGTCCAAAAAGTTTTCTTTCGTTGATTCCACATTGCGGTCTTCATGAGGATTTCATTCGTGATGCAACCGTATTTTTTCTCTGTATACTTTCCAATAAAATCAGCAGAAAGAGATTATTTTATTCTCGTGGGTCCAGTAGGTGTGGAAATTTGACTCAATATTCCTGAGAGAGTTCGATTGAAATGTCTGCTGCAGAAGTTTTATTCAATTCGTTTTTTAATTGTTTGGGTATAAGTATCATACTCCTTGTAATAATCCTGAATTCTTACATGGTGTCCCATATGAATATTTTCAACTTGAATGGGGTAAACCATATATTTTCCCATTTGAAGAACATAATGAGTTTGATACGTCTCACATTCAATCAGCGCTCTGTAGATTGATAAATAATTCGAAAGGTCTGAATTCGTTGATATTGAAAACTAAATCTAACTAAAGTACGTTTCTGTTTTTGATAATTTCATTCCTCCACTCTCGTTCACTATTCATTGGTGAAATTTGTTTTTCTCCCCTTCTCTCATTTTTTCTCATGGCATTGCCATTCACTGGACGAGAGAAAATAAAAATGAAAGAGTCGAGAGGGTCTGAAACGATTAATCAATTTCCAGCCTGACGGCGTACTTAGTGCAGTATTTCCATCATCCATCACACTTTAGCTGGTCTTAGGGAGTTTATATTACTATAATTAAATGATCTAACTTGTCAACGAAGATCCATTTATCAATAATCGGGTGACGCTTCATCTTGCACTTGTTTCCTTAGGGGCTCGGTTGTGAACTGCGTGAAAAATAAACAACTGTCAGTATTCAATAACCCTTCACGATATTTTTTATGCAGTACATAGCAAACCCTCTTTCGTGTGGTTCATGAAGTGAAAACCGAATAATTATTTGCATTTCAGACCATTGTTTCATGGAAAATATTAATTGATTCAATTAAAAACGTGTTCATTCAATAAATATAAGTACTTCATTTATCACAATTTATATATATAATATATATATATATATATATATATATATACATATATATATATATATATATATATATATATATAAATATATAAATGATTTATCAAACCTGGAGGAAAGCCTATATGACTCCTGTGTTCATAAATCATCCGGAGGCATTTACATTCATCAATGCACTGGGGGAATACAAACTTTTTTCTTCTCCCACTATATAGTAATGAATAATAATAATACAGTTTATTCAAAATTCATAAAAAAGAGCATATACATCAATTTGTAAAAAGGTGAATAAACAGTTCAATTATACCCGCGAAGTTAAAAACTTGTTGCGGGAGATACGAATTACATTTATGTATAATATATTTGATAAATTTGTAGAATTCAACAAAATAATATTGAAAAATTAACTAATTTCCTTAATTGAAGTGAGAGATTTCATGAAATAAATTTCGACGTGATTCTTGAATCCATTTTTTAATCTGTTGTTTGAAAGATACTAATGACTTGATCATTTTTATATGATTTGGAATCAAATCATAGTAGAATGGCAATAAATATTTAAAAATTTTCTGAGACGTTGTTGTTTTAACTTTATTTTTCAATGTGATATTATTTTTATTCCTTGTATTATAAGTATGATTATTGAAATTTATATTCAATTTGTGTTGTCATGATGTTATATCCGAATAATTGTCTTATGTCCATTTTATGTGTTTCTATGTACAGATTTTCACTTGGATACAAATAAGACTCATTATATATTATTTTCAAAAACCGTTTCTGAAGAACTTCAAGATTTCTAATGTGGGATTTCATGATCCCTCCCCAAGCCAGAATCCCATAATTCAATTGGGACTGTATTAATGAAAAATAAAGAATGTTAAGGGTTTTTACGCTCATAAATGTTTTGAGATACTTGAATTTTGATAATAAACTTCGTAATTTATTCAGAAGGAACGCTATGTGTTTGTCCCATTTCAGATGTTTGTCAATTATAACTCCTAAGTACAGCTTATCCAATTTAACTTGGCACAGAACTAATAACGTATATGCCCAGCAGAGCTGTCAGAAAAAAGTATCTTAGTTACTTTAGGGTAACTCAGTTACTTTAAAGTATCTAAGATTCAGTATCTTAGTTACTTTTTTGTTTTGGTAAAAAGTAATTAGTATCTTGATTACTTTTTTAAAGGAACTATATCTTGTAACTTCAAAAAGTATCTTAGATACTCAAAAGTATCTTATTAAGTATCTTAAAAAGTAACTTAAGATAAGTATTTAAGTTCCTTTTTTCAAAGAGTAACTAGATACCCAAAGTATCTTTTGACATTTTTTCGAAGAGTAACTTATCTAGTAACTAGATACTTTTCCAAAGTATCTTTGACAGCTCTGATGCCCAGCAATCTCTGTCAAGTATAATACTAAGATAAAAAACACATATTCTATGTGTTCACTGTGTTGAAATTTATTCTCAGAAGGTGTTTTTTCTTTCGTCATGGTCTACACTACAAGTTTGCAACTGGAACATTATCTGAGTTTGTGCCAAGATGAATTGAATAAGCTGTACTTGATACTATCAGTTTTTTCAATGCTAGTATTATCATGAAGTATTAGTGGTCCTAAGTCCGGTGGGGAAATATTATAAATTGAGAATGAGACATATTTTGTTTTCTCAAAATTTACTGTGAGTAAGTTATAATCAAACCAATTTTCAATCTTCTCGAAATCTAATGTAGTTTTGCTTTGTAATTCATTCCAGTTTTTTTCCCCATATAATATGACAGTATCATCTGCGAAACTGTGAATTTCACCTACAGTGTCAATATTAAAAAGATCGTTGGGATAAATATTAAATAGAAGTGGCTCTAAAACGGTTCCCTGCGGTACACCGAATTGAAAGATTTTCTCTTCACTTCTAGCTTCATCAATTTCAACATATGGAATTCTATTTCCTAAATAATTTTTGAGGAGCTCATGAACCTTGCCACGAAATCCAATATTTGCCAATTTTACTAATAGTCGGTTATGCTCAACCGTATCAAAAGCTTTAGCTAGGTCCAAAAACATAGTCAAAATATTGATTATCAAGATGTTGATAAATATCATCAGTTAAATGACAAATGGCATCCTGAGTGGAAATTTTTTTTCTAAATCCGAATTGTTTTTCTGAAATCAGATGATTCTTTTCCAAAAAAAGTTCCATTCTATATTTCGAAATTTTCTCAAAAACTTCAGCTAAACTTGATATTAATGAAATAGGCCTGTAATTTTTAGCTTCTAATTTATCACCACATTTATATATGGGTTTGATAATGCCAACTTTGAAAGATTTTGGATTTCTCCTGAATTCATGATGAAATTCATCAGATGAGTCAATGGTTCTGATATTGTTTTTGATAAGAATATTAAAACATCTGAAGTGATTTTGTCAATACCAGGAGATTTTTTCAATTTCAACGATTTTATTATTTGTTCTATTTCAGTCGGGTTCGTGTCTTCTAGATAAAATGTTTCTAATGTTCGGGGTGTTTCAAATGTGGGGATATTTTTAGATCGAATATTTTCAATCATTTTTTGTGCTACTCCCGAGTAATAATTGATGAGATGGTCTGAAATAATCTTTTTGTTGTCTGTTATTGTATCATCACTCAATTTCATAGATTTTATTTCTTCAGTGGTTTTATGTTCATGGCAGATATTTTTGACACATTTCCATAAATTACCAAGTGAATCACTGTTGTCCGTTATCTGTTTTTGATAATACTGTCTTTTAGCCTCTCTCATAATACAGGTTGGTCGATTTTTATAAGTATTATAATCTAATTTCAATAATGCGTTATCAGGATTCTCTTTCAGTTGTTTATACAATGAATTTTTTCTACCTACAGATATTAGTAATGCTGAAGTCATCCACTCTTTTCTTTTTCTCTCTTTATTTTTTATTCTGATTCGTTTCGTACATTCACGAGTGATTATTTGAATTCTTTTGATTAAGTAGTCTGCCAAGTCATCGGAATTGTTTAGTTCATAAAACTCGGGGCAATTTTCAAGTTCGAACTTCTCTTGTAGTAATTTATAGTCAATTATGTTTTTATACAATTCTTTATCATAATTTCTGTTAGGAATTGATATGTTATACTGGAGAATTATCGGATAATGATCAGTGATTTCATATTCGTATATCATAGATCTGAATAAATTTGTTTTTTGAGTACTCTTTACGAAAATATGGTCTATGCAAGATTTTTCATTATTTTTTAATCTAGTATGCCCATTAATGTATGAAACAAAGCCACATTCGCTCATTATATCGAGATATTCATGAACAAATTTGAAATTTGACAAAATAATTATGTTTATCTACACCCGTACTCTAATAATACACTTATATGCCCACAACCCGTTTTATAATGAAATCCATTACGATACAGATTTTCATTACGATACAGATTTTCAACCAATAGAAACCCATTATTTTTCAATCGAGCATGATGTGCAAGCTTTGCATTTTGACGTTTGTCAAGTCAAAATCAGTAGGTATTGAATTTTTGAAGAATTTAGTAAATTTTCGATAATCGTATGAAAATGTCTTATAGCAGTGATATAGAAGAATTATCAGCGACCCTCCACAGATGTCTTAGACAAGAAAAATATTCAATCGAAAGGATTATATTCTTCATTTGACAAATGGAACACATATGTTTTTATTTTCAATCAAGGTAGATGGTCTCTCATGTCCGAGTGGTCAAAGGCGCTGGCTGCGGAAAATTACGTCCAGGTTCAATTCCTGACTTCGGCAGAATTTTTTTTCATTTTTTTCGTCTTTTCATTTCTCATTCTTGTATTTTTCGTGGTTATACCTTTAATTATAATTTTGTAGAATTTCTCAAAGAAATACGATTGATTACCTACTTTTATTGTGTTCAATATAAATACCTAATAATATAATATTTTTAGTTTTTCATTTTTCATTAGGTGTAGATAAAATAGCGTATGCAACTCTCATGTAATGGTTATTAATACACTCGCATAAACCATACGAAACTCACCTTCGGCTCGTTTCGTATCCCGGTTTATGCTCATGTATTGATAACCATCATTACACGATCGTTGCATAATATACTATTATGTCGCCAACAAAAATTGTATCATTCTTGTTGATATCATTTCGGTATGTGTTTAGGAAATTTCTTAGGTTATTGTTGAAAATGTATGGTGAAGTTGAAGGAGGTCTGTACAATGTTATTAAATTAATAGTTTTTGATGTCCCTATTGCAATTTTTGTAAAGATTACTTCAATATTACCCACTTGTACAATATCATATTCAAAAGAATACTTATTTTCTATATACAAGATAATACCATCATTCTGGTTAATGCTTCCATAATTATAAATTTGGATGTATCCATGAATTTCAAATAATTTTGTATTTGACAAT
Organism: Zygogramma bicolorata; assembly: GCA_032362365.1. Classification (NCBI taxonomy): domain Eukaryota; kingdom Metazoa; phylum Arthropoda; class Insecta; order Coleoptera; family Chrysomelidae; genus Zygogramma; species Zygogramma bicolorata. Next base: position 160,306 of record JAVJAQ010002559.1, on the reverse strand, counting down.
TGCCAAGTCTCGGAAATAATGATCATGTCAATGGATTCATTTAATTGATGTATGAATAATTTAATCTCATCAAAATTCTTTGTCATGCTTCCGATGTTTGTATGTAAAATCTTCAAACCTTTTTCAAAACTTACATTTTTGTATTCATATAAATCTCTCACGACATTAGTCTCAATGCAATCTTCTACTAAGTTAACAAACTTGTCCATAAAAATAGGAATAAAAATGTATATGTGATATAAAAAAGAATAAAATGAAAACTGAACCTAGAAGATAAAATCAAAATTAATTTTTCAGATGTTTTATATCATCCTCCGAGCTGATGATGAAAGAATTTTCTTTTTCACCTTTCTTTACATAAATTCTGTTATTTTTGTACCAGATGAATTTGAATCCATATTTTTTTAATTTTGTGGCTTCAGCAAATAAAAATTTGTTACGTTTTTTTTTTTTTTTTTCCATCGGATGCTGGTCCTGTCACCAGCTGCACCTCAGCCTCTTGGGCTTTTTGTGCATTCCAATTAGTTTCACAGCACCCACTCCGTAATTCTAGTCCCCTGTACCAATCTGTACAGGTTCTTCACCGGATGACTGTTGTATTCTTCGGGAGTTAGCCTGGGCTTCCCGAATATTGCCTGTCTCTTGCGGTCGAGTGCTTCGCATTCTGACAGTATGTGTTTGGCTGTTTCTGTTCCTTTGCCACATTGTCTGCAGGAAAGTTCTCCGTTGTACAGCCCCATTTTGTTCAGGTGTTTCCTCATTGGGCTGTGACCAGTGAGAAGGCCCGTTATTGTTCGAACTTGATTCCTGCTCAGCTTGAGTAGTTCTTCAGTTTTGTGTTTTGACGGTTCTTTAATGTATGTTTTCCCGTGGTGCATGAGAGGGGCATCTTTCCACCTCTCCTTATGTTTTCGTTTGATCCAGTCCCGAATGCATCCTCGAATGTCGGATTTAGTAATCCCGAGTGCGGGTTCTGGACCAATATATGGAGTTGATGAACCGTTTCTGGCTAGTTCATCAGCTTTTTCATTGCCCTCGATGCCACAGTGTCCTGGAACCCATAACAAAGTTGTTTTGTTATGTTCTGAGAGGACCCTGAGCTCTTCTCGGCATTCCCATACCAGTCTTGATGTCACTTTCGGGTTCATAAGAGCCTTCAGTGATGCCTGGCTATCTGAGCATATTTTGATCCGTGCATTACGCATTTCCCTCATATTGATTTCTCTTGCGCATTGCAAGATAGCGTACATCTCTGCTTGGAATACGGAGGTGTTTGTTCCTAGTGAGACACTTATTTGAGAGTTTCTCCCCTCACTGTATATTCCAGCACCAGTTCCTTCCCTGGTTTTGGATCCGTCCGTATACCAGATCCTCTCTCCGGGTTTGCCCCTGATGTTGTCATCTGACCATTCCCTTCGATCTTGTATTATAACCTCGAAGTTGATGTTGAAGGAGTATCTAGGAGTCATGTGGTCCGTTGCTTCCATTTCAAGAATGTTCCCGCCCACTATCTCCTTTATCTTGTTGTGATCCGATCTCTTGCTCGATTTTTGTTGCCTTAGAAGTCCCATTCTTGCCTCTCCCATAATTGTCAAGTCAATCGGTGGGAGGTCCAACAGTGCTTCCATGGCTAGTGTTGGTGTTGTTTTCATAGCTCCCGTTATGCTAAGGCATGCAAGTCTTTGTATCTTGCTCAACTCAACCGCGGCTATTTTTTGTGTTGTCTTTGTCCACCATACCAAAGATGCATATGTGATCATGGGTTTCACTACAATGTTGTATATCCAATACATCATTTTGGGATTTAGCCCCCATGTTTTTCCGTGTGTCCGTCTGGCTATCATTAGCGTCGCCTCGGCTTTTTTCTTTACTTTAGCCAGCTGTTGGTTCCAGGTGAGCTTCGAGTCTAGAATCACCCCGAGATATTTGGCTTCCCCCGACAGCTGTATGTGGGTACCTTGGAGGGTTAGAGGTCCTAAGCTCTCTAACTTCCGTCTTCGGGTAAACGCTACAATGGTTGATTTGGAGGGGCTAATGGTTAGTCCCTCCTCATCTATCCATGTACTGACCAGGTTTAGGGCCATTTGCATTCTTTCCCTAACCGTGTTGTTGAATTTGCCTTGGACCGTAATGACTATATCATCTGCGTACCCAAGTGTTTTGTGTCCATTCCTCTCGAGTGTGATTAACAGGTCTTCCACCACCAGGTTCCACAGCAGTGGTGACAGGACTCCCCCTTGCGGACAGCCCCTGGTGACCTTGGCCGCCAGTGTTTCTCCCACTAAAGAGGAGTGGATAATTCTTTCCCTTAGCATGCAGTCTATCCACTTGCAGCAGGTCTCATCGATGCCTTTTCGTCTCGACGCCCTTGAGATTGAGTTTAGAGATGTGTTGTTGAATGCTCCCTCGATGTCAAGGAATGCACTCAGCAAGACCTCTTTGTTTCTCAGTGCAGTTTCCACCTTCTCTACGAGTTGGTGTAGTGCTGTCTCTGTGGATTTGCCTGTTGTATAGGCGTGTAGGTCCTTGTGTAGAGGTTGGTTTACCAATACCGTATCCCTAATGTGCCTGTCCATCAGTTTTTCTTGGGTCTTAAGTATAAATGACATAAGACTTATTGGCCTCAGTGCCTTCGCTCCTTCCTGTGCCGTTCTTCCAGGTTTAGGGATGAAGACAACTGTGATTGCTCTCCATGCTTTTGGTATGTATCCCAGCGCGAGACTGGCCCTTAGTACCGTGCATAGTTTGTGTGCTAGCAGGTTTATACCTTCTTGTAGCATGATAGGATAAATGCCATCCGTCCCTGGCGATTTATACGGTTGAAATGAGTTGATTGCCCATTTCGTTTTTTCCACATCTATCACTTTCTTTGAGACCTGCCATTCTTCCCTGGAGGCCCACAAAGGAGGTTCCAGTTCTGATTGTCTCCAGGCCTCAGTTGATAGGTTTGTATACATTGATCCTGGAAAGTGTGCCCTGTACAGTTCTTCCAGGGTGTCTTTTCCATTCTGCGTATAAGCCCCTGATTCTGTCCTAATGGTTCGAATCGTTTGTTGGGGTTCTTTGGAGAGAATCTTGCAGAGTCTTGCTCCTACGTGAGTGCCTTCCACTTCCTCGCAGTGTTTCCTCCACGATTCTCTTTTGGCTAGCCTCAATGCTTTGTTGTACTCGGTGAGAGAGTTCTTGTATTTCCTCCACTCGCCTGAGAGTTTTGCTTTGTTGAAGAGTTTTCTGACCAGTTTCCTTTTCTTAGCGAGTTCGTTGTTCCACCAGGGCACGTTCCTGGTGCTAACCTTGCTAATAGGTGGACAGTTGTCGTTGAATGCTGAGATGATTGCGTCCTGTAGTTGTCCCGCCACCAGCTCAAGTTCATTCGTGTTATGTATCTTTGTCTTAATCCCCTTCAACCCATTCTCTAGGTCTGCTCTATAGCCGTCCCAGTTTGTTCTGCGGGGATTGCGATACGTTTCTGTTTCGGTCTCATTTCCCGTTAGCTCGAATCGGATATGTCTGTGGTCTGAACAGCTCACCTCATCAGACACTTGCCAATTTTTGATGATGGTGCTTATATATCTCGTTCCCATTGTTATGTCGATTACCTCTTTCCTATTAGATGTTACGAAAGTCGGTTCATTGCCTACATTTAGTATATCCAAATCATTGGTCATAATAAATTGTAGTAAAGACTCACCTCTGGCGTTGGTGTTCGTGCTTCCCCACGCTGCCTCATGGTGTGCGTTAGAGTCGCAGCCGATGATTAAGTGAGATCCGTTCGCTCTACATTTAGTCACCAGCTCCTCTAATTCTTTTGTAGGTGGAGGGTTTGGGTCATCATATGGGAGGTAGGCTGATGATATCACTATCTCCCTCGGCCCCTTCTTCCCTGCCATCTTCAGTTTTACTGTCGTTAGGTCCCTACAACAGAAATTCCCTAGCGGTAGTATTTGTATATTATTTCTAATTATTATGCATGTTCTCGGTGAGGCGGATGAGTAGATCAGCTTACCTATTCCCCCGAGTCCCATGATTTTTCCTTTGTTGATCCAAGGTTCTTGTATGAGGGCCACATCAAATTCCCCTTTTATTGCAGCAAGGACTGCCGAGGCTCCCTTGCTATGATGGAGGTTTGCTTGAAGGACCTTGACCATCGCCATCGCCCCCACCAGTGAGACCCCTCAGGACCCGGAACGTCACCCTGTTCATCTTATAGAAAGCCTTGAACTGGACCTGCTCCAGGGCTCCGTAGGACTTCTCGTCGATGGAGTATGCCAATATCTGGCCCCCCTTCTCCACTTTCCTGCTCAGGAGTAGCCAGCCTTCCACTTTTAGGGTCGGGTTTTGTTTCCCTAGCCGTGAGCGTGCCGTCTCTTCCTGATCGCTTTCTGGTCCCGGAAAGAAGGCCAGGACCCTGGGTCTTCTTGGGAGTTCTTTTGACTCCACCACGGTGATGTCAGCACCCTCCCAAATTGGACCCATCTCTCCTACCTTTTCCCGGAGCCAGTCTCTAGTTTTCTCGTTCGCGCAGGTTACCCAGAGTGCCCCTCCGCTGAACGTTGTTTTGAGGAACTGGATCGGATCTTGGCTCCCCGAGGGTGCTCCGTCCATTTCCTCCACTATTTTGTCTTGAATCAGGTCCGCCTGCCTCTGATCAAGAGAAATCTCAGGATGGCGTTTGTCAATCACCGCCATCCTGAGTGTGTTTGCGACCTCGCTATAGGTACCAGAAGGTTTAGTGACCTTCCTGGCCTTTTTGGTCGTCTTTTCGGGCGTCTTGGATTCGTCCCGAGTTCGTTTTCTTCCCTCGGTTCCTTTGTCCTTGTCGCCCTTGGGTTCTTGCCTTTCGCGTGCCTTGCCCCGTGGCTTCACCATTGTCCACGTTCCTGCAGCGATTTTCTCAGCCTTTACCATTTTCCTCCACTGGGCGCCGGATACACCAGGGGGTCTTCTGTGCAGTTTCAGATTCTTGACTCCCTCTGAGACTGTCTTGTCGGTTCCTTGCGTCCCCGTTGATATGTCACTGCTGTGGTCCATCTCCACATTAGTGTTGGTCGAGGTGTCTGCTGATGAGTTTGTGTCCTCATCGGCGCTATCCCTCTCAGGATTGGTTCTATTTATGTTATCCATATAAGTCCCACGAGTATGGGGGAACAACGCTGTCCAGCCCTACAGTGCCCCCCGTGTAGGGCTAAGGCTGCATACTCTGGGTTTTGCCCGGTCCCCAGAGGCTCCGTTAAAGACCATATGTCGCTTGGTCATTCACCCCTCAACACGGGTCGCATAACATCTTGGGTTGCGGATTTTTGGAAGGGTTTACTCCCTGGGCGGGGATAGACATGAAAGGAGTGGCCCTTAACCCTCGAATACTCTAACGGTGTCGGGGTCTTAAGTGAAGGAGAGTTGGCCGAGGGTGGCCGATAGATCATAGTTGAAAGAGGGAAGGCGGATCCACCCAAGACAAGTGTAAGCAAAGTGAATCCGTGGCTGGAAAGAGCCAGGCGAGAGAGAGGTGCAATGCTTGGATTTCCAGCAATAGGTCACTCCTCCTTTATCCGGGCTTGTGACCGGCATGAGAGGGTCCTTCCTCCTCATCAGAGGACAGCTCCTCCCATGGCGGAGTTTTTGTTACGGTTAGAAAGGTCTTCATTCACGTAGATTGTAGAAGGGGGTCCGGGTAAATTCATATTCTGAGTGATGATTTTTCCATTGAGACGAAAATATCGTTTGGCTGCAGCAACAATATTTTGTTTTGATACCTCATTCTTCATGGTGACCTTCACTGTATTCCTATTTTTGTGTTTCATATCGGGAAGTCTTTCAACTTTAAGGATATTATCCTTTTCTTCCTCAACTTCAATTTTATATAATATATTTTCTATTATTGTATTATCACTGATATCTTCCTGTTTGGGTAGTCCTTTGATTTCTACATTATTTTTCAATGTGCGTTGTTCTTCTTTATTGATTATTTGTTTCAGTGAGTCTACTTCTTGTTTTAAGTTACATACTTCTGATTTTAAATTTAAGTTCTCTGTCGCCAGTTGGTTTCTTTCATTCTTTATTTCTTTGAGCAATTTCACGATCCCTTTATTTTCTTCTTTCAATTCATCATACTTGTGAGAAATAAAACTGATTGAATTTTGAATTTCTAAAACAACTTTGCCAAGATTTTCCTACTGAATGTTATCCAATAAAGCTGGCTTTATCTTTTCTATAATGTCTTGTGAATTGAATAATGAATAGTTCTGACAACTCCACTTTTTTTCCTTTTGGTTTCTTAAGTTCTTCACAGAAGTATTTGAAGTCTTTATTAGTCAATCCGCAGCATTTCAAATGGTACCACTTCGCACACGTACTTTTACATAAGATTGCAGTCTGACTAGCGGTAATGTTTTGGAAACATTCACCACATGGATACTCTGAAGGCCCAGCATTTTTTTCATTTTGGCTGCTTATTTGAAAATTTTCGATCTTCTGTCTGGTTTGCGAATTTCCTAATTGTGTATTTCAAAGGAAGGTAATCATTTTCTCCATCTGATATTATGTTTTTCAAGTTTCAAGATTTGATTCCCATAATTTCAGAATGACATTCATTGGGAGCTGTTAGGTAATTAGAATATACGTATATTATGGCGGCCACTTCCGGAAGTTTTTTTTGTGAAATGATGAAATATGTAACATTCAACCTGATGAATTTGATCTAACGACTGCATTCAATTGTTCAAAACCGAAATTCATATGATTTCTTCTCCATATTTTCTGTGAAATTGAATTAAAAATCATATTTTATGGATCGGTACCGAACCTAGTTATATATGAATCGACAAGCAATTGTTTTACAATGGGTAAATGGATAGAAATTTGTGGTACACCACCAGAAATTACCGCATAAGCATAGTGGAAATACAAAAAGTACGGTACGTAACTTTACGATATGGCCAATTATGTGCACTAGCGATTTATCGCACTTAGCTAACGCCTCATAGTTTCTTTTTGAAAAAGAAAAACGTCCAAAGACAGTACTCAATAGACACAATTACGATATATATATATATATATATATATATTATATATATATATATATATATATATATATATATATATATATATATATATATATATATATATATATATATATATATATATATATATAGAGAGAGAGAGAGAGAAGAGAGAGAGAGAGAAGGGTAGTCTCTTGGCTGGACTAATTGAAAAAACCGTCTGAATTTGGAAAATCTTCATGCAATGAAAATTAACACTGGGGTTGCAGTCATAAATTGAGTTTGGCCTGATAAAGTGAAACTCTTTATTGAATTGTCGAGCTTTCGAAAAACTTTATTTTCTTTTTCAAGACATCTGAAAAACAGTGTTTATCGTTACATATAGCACTAAAACATGTTAAAATTGAACTTACTAATGAGAAATTAGATATAACATGTATATATAAATATATATGTATTATACATCAGATTATTTTGCTCACCCAATGCAATCAGAAATACTCCTAACTCGTGGTAGCCCTTCCTAGCGCCACCTATGAGAAAATAGCCACATTACGTATGGTGCGGACCTCGGCTCAATTTTTACGTGTTTTGACTGACATGTTGAATATATTCAATAATGCATGGACGAAATGAATTTTTTTCAAAGACTCTTTCATTATGGACTTTTTGAAGCTTATATTTGGCAGGGTGATTGTTTATAAAGTAATGAAGGAAGTGCGAACTTTTGGTTCCATTCGGAAACAAAATTTTTAACAAATTACAAATGTTTCAAAATAAATATTTTCGTTCGAAGAAATAATTTGAGCCTCAAATTGTTTCATTACCTATTCCAATCCTTTATCTTTCGGTATACTAAATCTTGTTTCAGTCAATTTAAAGAGGTGTTTATGCTTGAAGTTGATGCTGCTCTGAGCATGATTGTCAACCCACCTCTCGATGCACGTACTCATTTTCTAATCGGAGAAGGGAATAGTTCAGGAAATGAAGCATTTCGGCTCGCAATTTTTTCGTCCACGATGGATTTACCTGAAATTTTCACAGAAGGTAGGGAATAGCTCAAGGATCATTTTCTATATCATGACGCTGTACGCTAGAGCCTTGGGGATGGTTGCCACCCCATCACGGGGGTGGAAATTTTCCATTACATTTTAACTGTAGTAATCGACGGAGAAAGTCATTTAAAAAAAATGTTAGATACTTTTTTTTTCGTAAAAGTAATATTTTTTGAGTTATTCGAAGTTGAAAGTAACCGTTTTTGGCGAAAAAATCGACATTTAAAAAATTGTAGCTTCGGAAGAATCAAAAGCAACTCTTTCTTCATAATTTTCCTACGACACATACGAAGTGAAATACAGCAAATTAATGCTTAGCTTTTTTCGTCAAATGTATGAATTGAAAGATTTAAAGCGAAATGACGAGAAAAATTTGCATTTTTCGAAGAAAGCTATGGAATCTTTTTTGAAGTATTCAATTGGAGCTTTCAAACGAATGAAAAATTGTCTTCCTAGCATGAAAATTGACCGACTTATGATGAAAATAAGATCGGTACCCGCTTTTTTCTACGAAAAAATCTTGTGAAAACAACCTCCCAAGTACTCCCTAACTAATATTGATCGCTACCCTTCTGTGATTCTCCTTATATATGTATTATTAATACACCCACGAAGTTTAACCAATTCAAAATGCCTGATTTTAGAAAAATTGGAGTTTAAAGAGAAAACGATTTTTTTCAATTTCGTGTTTTTAACCCTTTCCTTATGAATATCTCTCAAAATACTAAAGATACGAAAAAAACGATACAGTACTGACAAAAATTTTCCTGCATATGGATTTTTTGTGGAGTGAATAGTTGGCGAGATATAGCCGTTTAACACCTACATTTACGACCGAACATCACTTTAGTCGAGCGCTTTAAACTCTCCCCATTTAAAAATCAAGGGATCTTAAGTAATTTGATTCACAAAGTCTTATAGCTCTTGGAAAGCTCTACAAAAAACTTTTTTCATCACCTAAAATGAAGGAGCTATGCTCAAAAAACCGATAAATTAAAAAAAAAATGAATTACCCGCTTCGGAGCGTAGTAATCTACATAACCGGTATATTAGGCCGTTATACATATGTTCCACTTTTTCCATTCATATTGGAAGACAGAGAAGAAAAAAATCTGCTTGCGTGTGTCAGTGTATATTTCGTTGATTTCTCACCAGTGTATTCTAAAGTTCGAAGACATATTATAAAGATTTCAATGTTTTCAAGGGTAGGTTAGAAGATTATGAAATTGTATCCTAAAGCATGAAACAATCATTATTCAACTATTTTCACCCATATTTAGGTTTTCGATGTTATTCTATAATTTTTGACAATTAGGGGTAATTTTCACCCCTAAAAAACAAAAAGCGTACAACGGCACAATATATAAAATGAACTAGAGGGTGTAATGAGCCTAATCCCAAATTTTTGTACAAATCGGCGCTGGACGAAAATATGGCGGGGTTTTACCATTTTTTCAGCTTCATTTTCTGAACTAGAAGCCAAGAATTGGTCCTCAAACATATCACGTTACTCAAATTGTGAAAAAAGCTGATTCCATAATTGCTCCATCAAACTCTTTTCCACTTCTCGTCATTTAATGGAATCTGTGATATTTTGTCTCCGCTTGACTTGTGACCTACATTCCTGCAAACTATTGATGCATCTGGCAGGATCGATGTATGACTATGGAATATTCATGAGCTATCCATACATGAGTAATATCCCAGAAAAGCCGGTTGGACTCAGGACAGCTAATCAATTCAATTCAGCTTTATAACTCACTGGATCTTTTGAAGAGTGATTCATGCACTGCCTGGAAACCAAATAAAATAAAAAACTGTGATGTATATGCAAATGCCCTTTTCTAGCGATTCGGACGGAATTTCATCGTTTATTACTCGAATAAGAAAGATCATTTGGTATGAAAAGGAATTCAAACTTCATTGAAATCATAACTGTATTTGTCTATTGTGAACGGTGGGAGACAGCAAGTTAGTTCATTCAAGGAATATATGTATAATAACTCTTTGCGAAAATTTGACAGGAAATTCAAAGATGGTTCATTAGTGACCTCAGATAGGACTTCACGGAAAACCTATCATTGAAAATTCTGATTGTAATCCATTCTTGGAGTATTTCTCAATTTCGATATTTCAATCACGACCCTGAAACATTGTTCTAAAAATTGTTCTAAAATTGTTTGTTCCGTTAACCAGCTGACGAACGTTAACCCTCAGAAGTCGAAACATGTGCGAGCAAAGGATCAACGAGGCCTTACCTTTTAACGTGCGATTACCCAGCACGGTGGCCCGGCGAGGATTCGAACCCCGGCCCTCCCCTTGATAGGCAGATATGCTAACAACTACACTATCGAGACCACAATCTATTTTTATGGTTCTCTTAATCAGATATTTTTTTTGTCAATATTCAGTTTGTTGAAAATATAAACAAAAGAAACCCAGGTACACCCAGAAAATATACCAATAATAAGTGATACTATTGAAGAAAATCAAAGTGTATTGGTTTGAACTTTGGTTGAAGTCCGTTCAACCGTGCCATTTGAGAAAATGTTTGGACCACTTGACGTATTTTGAGCCGCTTGATATGAATCTGAAGTCAAAACGAGGCGATCTCTATTCGTTCCGGAGCTATGACCCTTCAAAGGTAGAAAAAACGGGCATTTTCTACCTTTTCTTTACATAATAAACGATGAGATCGCACACTATTTGATCCACCTCATCACCTTCTAAACTAATTCCACTTTTTTCATCTCTTTTCGACCGAATATAAGCAATTTTCACTACAAGACTCTGAAAAATAAATTTTGATAGGAATAAGAGGTTAACAAAACACATTTCTGTGGCGGTTGTTGAACCCAACTATTTAATAAAATTGGATGGATAAGAGAAAAATGTAGAAAATACAAATGAAAAATACTTTATTTTCGACGAGCTGATCACGGATTTTCCACACCTGAATCATTCGATACAAAACCAACCAATAATGAAAATTGATCTCGCCACCAATTACAACACATCTCCTGTGCGAGAAGTACTTTTCTTCCGAACACATTATTACATCATTTTCTGTAACTTACTTGGAATTTCAAAAGAAATGAGAGCATTACGTGAAAATTTGATTCCGAAAATATTTTCATAGTTTGTTGGTTTGACTCACCCGATCCAAGTATAGAAAATCTCTGGGTTATTCTTGTAATAAACGATAACTTTTCGGTGCATTTTTTTTGGAACAATCAACGTTTTCATTTACTATTGAATGAAAAACAGCTCGTAGAAAACTATCTCGTTCAAATGGATTTGAAAGTTATGCTTCGGAGTATTGAAAATTTAAAAAACGCATTTCATGTCTGATAGTCAGAGTCAATTGATACCACTGTAAGGAGTCAGCGATACAGTATCTTCACTCCCACCTGCAACAAGATAATCGCCATCAGCGCCTCTCGTGCTTGTTGGCCCTAAGCTTCCAAATTTCACGCGGGAAAGCGGCTGTTACATTTTAGAGCGGGCGCTGCGAAACATTCCGTTTAAAAAAACCGATGACCTCATTCTGATTGATGATTTGAGTTGAGAAAGACTTGATGAATAATAATTTGGAGGTTGCCGGACGGAATTATGGTCCAGTTTTTTTTTCGGTCCTATAATAGGAGTTTTCGATTCCATCGCTGTAGTTGTGAAAAAAAATGTTGTATAGAATGCAAAAACCATTGACTGCTATTTCTCGACTGGAATGTTTTTGCAAAATCCTTTCAAACCTGGAACTGAAAGTTGCCAGAAAAGCCCGTTGTCAGTTTTATTACAAATCTCCTTCCCAGCGTCACATACCTTCTCTCGAGTTTTGGAGCGGGCCGCGCTTTTCTCAACAGTTTTTGTGCCTTCAGTTATAGGTGAACTTCATCCATTATTATAACAGATTCATTTTCCAATATTGGAAATAGCAGTGCTTCGAATTTTGTGATAACTTTCTTTAAAGTGAATGAATATCGCTACAATTATTAGATTAAAAAAAAGGCGAACGAAAAATCATGCTGAACTGGTGAATGAAGCGAAAGAAACTATTCAAATGCAGCAAGTCGACGCAAAGACGAAATTTCAGACAAATTTGAGAAGTTGTTTGATCCGAATGCTGATGAAGAACACGTCTCGTGGTATAAAAGTTGCATGGCCAGCTATATCAGCGAATAAAAAAGTCGTCGTCGTCACTACATAGGGCGCTGAAAGAAAGAGCTTCATCAACAACACAGGGCGTAGCTGGATCATCACCTGACCTGCAAATCAAAAAGAAGCTACAGCGATTCGTCGAGTGACTCATGATGTTCCATTTGTGGTATACGACGAAAACCAAAATAAAAAAAAGTCATCTTTTAACTGAAATTTCAGCAGCTTTGCTGTTTTTTAATGCGTCGATAATACTATGGAATTTTCACAAAAATCGTCATGTGTGCTAAGGAATTATGGAAGGAACTATCCACTGCTGAACTCATACCAGAGGACAAGTTGTGTGGTGAAATTATTATAGAAGATGCCGCGAAGAAATGCACATTTACGCCGAAATGGAAGACTTTCATACAAGCCTCATTTAGCATTCAAAATCTAAAATTGTCAGGCAATACACTCCATGAATATGAAGCATTAGCGGTGTTTAGTGATATATATCAGTGCAACGAACAGAAAGACAGCGCAACATACAGCTCTAGCCGAATTCATTCACCACCTACCTAACTAAATCGAAACATATCCTACACTGTTGGAATATCTTAGACACTGTGACAATCACTTTCGAGGGGACATTAAGTGGCGAAGATTCTATGACCGTTACAATCATGATAGTTAATCTACAAAAGAATGATGAAAAGAATACCTCACGGGCATGGCCTACCTCTCCATGTTGACTAGTCATTCGATATCTGAAGCTGAGCAGCAGGAAAAGACCGCGTCGAAAGCTCATAAAACTGCAGCAAAGTATTATATCATAGCTCGCAGGCAATAAATCAATGAACACAAGATATATTGAGGAACTGCTGTCCTTCGGAGGAGACGTAAAGCCACGGTCCTGAGTTCATGGTTGTTGGACTCATAAAGGATCCCTACCTCTGGTTGGAATACCACAGTGTTCGGCAAAATTTCCGGTTGGGGGAAATGTGGTCACCGGAGTCGATGATTGGCCTTGGTAGGGGAAACAGGCCGACGTTGAATAAATCATTTAAAAAAAAGAACACCTCAGACACTGCTTAATCGAAACTAACTGAAACTGAATACAAATAAATTTATATCAAGTCCTTCAACCAAAAACCCAGCTGGCCATTACCGGTGGATATGAAGACTCCAAAAAATCTTCAAAAGCTCCAAGGAAATAGGTCTTCTGAATTGAAGTCCAATCACCTAGAAGCAGATTGAAGAATTTCAGCCATATTTTTGTTGCTGTTCGTGGAGGAATTGAACAAGTTTTTATAAATTGTGCAGATTCCGATGTTTTCGTACTCGACATCCACTTTTGGCATAAGCTATCGAATAGTAGTTTTTGAGGGATTTAGTTTGGAGGATCGGCCAAAAAAACTCTTTTAAGCTGGGATTCAATTCGAATGCATCTGAAATTATTAGAACTTTTGATGTTTTGTATTTACATTGCTTAAGGGCCGCAATACATGGGCCTGCGAACTTACTCCAATTCGGTTATGAAAGACGAGATGGAAAGTTGTACCCGGTGCAAATGGCAAAACCACCTATGACAAATTCTCTGATCAGGCTTTGCAAATATAATGCTGAATGCCTGACAATGTTTTGCACTTGTAGAAAAAGCGAAATCAATTGTATTTTCCTTTGCAAATGCATCGGCAATAATTGTCAAAACTTACCTGAATGAATTTTTCACTATTGATATAATATTGATACAATTTGTATTGAATTAGATCATGCCGTTTTTCTCCATACCTTACCTAAACCAAGTGTTAATAGTCACTAACAATTTTTTTCGCAGCTACAGCGATGGAAGCGGAAACTATTATAGGACCGAAAAAAAAAACTGGACCCTAAATCCGTCCGGCAACCTCCACAATATCATTGATTAAGTCTTTCTTAACTCAAATCATCAATCAGAATGAGGTCATCGGTTTTTGCATACGGAATTTTTCGCAGCTCTTGCACTAATTTATTTATTTCTGTGTTCTGTAGTCGGATAGGGATAGTTGAGTTATCGAGAAAAATGCAGAGCTGATAAAACTACACATAAGGAAATTACATTTCGGATTTGTGGTATAAGCATCATTTCCTACTGATGGCGATACCAAGCAGTGTTCGGTAATAGATAACAGAAGCCTAATTCCTGAGTCATGCAGATTCCTTTTCATTCGAATAGAATGGCGCAGGGCAATATGAACTGGAGATGCGACACAACACAATTTTGTATACGGATTCATCTCAGCCCCTAAAGTGAGGGAGCTGTGTTGGTGTTTGATGTTTGCTAATAACAAGATGATCATATTGAATTGAAAGTCACATCAGGTAATATCATATTAGTTTTTGAAAAGAGTGAAAGTAAAGTCCTTCATGTACAGTATTCGATTTTGGATATCAAACTATATTCGGACGAACAGGTTCAACTGAACAAAAACCGATCAGTAAATATTGGTCTATTTATATAATTAGTGTTAATTAATTGGCTGCGGCAAATCATTCCCGTTATAATTATTTGTGATGAACTAATTCATTTTCCAATCAGGTTTTTCATATGTTCGGATATATTGGATTATCTGTATTTCAATCAAAAACTGAGAGAATGAGCAGGGTAACTATAATATAGAAGTGAAATAAACATAGACTCGGTTCCAGTGGTTTGAATTTTCATTGCATATATCATCAATCCTATTTATGAAAATTGTCATACATTTATATATGAGAAAAAGGAAGTGATGAACAGAAAATTCGAACTAGCCACTTGATGAGAAATATTGCGAAGAATCAAACTCGAAGAAAGACGAGTTAGAGGAATTCCTAAGAAATCAAAAAATAAATTTATGAGAGCAGGAAGTGAAATGAAAACACAAGAAAGGAATGGTATATTGTTCAACGAGCAAGGAATGATGGTCATTTCCCACGAGTATGAAGTTTGCATCATGAGACGTAGCAAAATGAATCAACAAATAAGATGAACATGGAATTGAATGTCATTCAAACTTCCCTTTCAGGTACAATTGAATGAATGAATAGGGCTTCAAATGAACTGACCGATACTCTATGAATGTCCATATCAACAAAAATATCACCGTTTTCCGTACGATTTACTGACAATGAGTTTACAAAACCGCTGTACAATATCTTTTTGTGAATAAAGCAGCCACTGTATGAAGTTTGAAATTCCATGGGAATAATAACTACAAGTAAAATATAAAGAAGCCATCGTTTCATCAATAGAGGAAATGAAATTGAAGACATACAATATATCCCAATGTTCCATCAATAACAATTAAGATAGAGCAGTTTCATATTGAAGTCGTAGAAAAAGTTATTGAGAAACAAACAAAAATTTAAAAATAAAGTCTCAGTTGAATGCAATTACAATGTTCTGATTGCTTCTAGCTTTCAATGGGTGTCGTATCAATGTAAAAAACTGAATCGAATGAACTGCATAGTTGATGATTTTTTTGATGTAACTACTGCAAAGTTAATATAACATGAAATTACCTTCAGAATAATTCTAATGTCTGTAACTTATGACAAGTACTATAGTCTATTTCTCAAATTGTAGGTATTGATTCATCGTACATTCTCAGATTTCAAAAGTAATCGAAAGAGTGGAGAGGTTTCAAGAAAGTAAAACTTGATTTGAAACCTGAGTATCTAGCTTATTTATATTTTATTTCTTGACTGCTTTATATCAATTATCCAAATTATGCACCGTGCAACCTATAAGTCACTCATCTACAATTCAAGAACCACATTATTCCAATAATTATATCTCACATAATATAAAAACCTTGGTACATAAATTGAAGATTTCTTCATTATATGTTCATTTCGCAGCATTGAAATGAATAATCACGCAACAAATTCAATGATACTATTGAAAATGTTCGAAAATATGAAGAAGTTCTAACTAAAGGATTTCCCAAATGTAAGGCTGGACGGTTGTTTCCGAACGGGATGGGAGTTTCATTTATTGGTAAAGATACGTAGATGGCATTCTAGTCTCTTTTACGAGTACAGAGAAGCGGTTGAATGGGTTTGTTAATTTCATCAAGTGAATATACCTTTCAATTGAATTCAGTTCTGAAATGGAGTCTAGTTATTGTCATTCTAGAATTAAACACCAATAGAGTCGATAAAAAGCATAGTTTCCATGAACCATCTTATACGGACAGAGTTAAACACTCAAGTCATCAACACATCCATACCAGAACAAAGAAGCTGCCTTCAGTAGAATACATCAGAGATTGTTGAAAATTCCACTTTCAGAAGACCATTTTCAGAAGTAACTGAAAATTGTTGAGCAGATTGCGGTCGACTACAAGCCATAAATGAGGTCTATCCAATCATGAGAAAATATAGTAAACGCTATGAGATAGCGAAGCCACCATAAGTATCATTCGTTTCTCTTTTGATAAAGAATAATACATATCTACAAACGTAGATTCATCGAAAATTACAATGATAAAACTTCAGTGTTGTGAAAATTAGGGGTATACGTGTTTACGTGTTGTTCTTGCCCTAAACTTCATATTGGTCAGAACGGAAGATCTCCAACCGGGAGAGTAAAAGGCATAGGAGTGACTTTTTCAATCGAAATACACCAAATCTGCAAATTATCTTCTGACCAAATGACATTATATCATTCATGATTAGACGAGAAACGTCTAGATTACAACCTTTTGGAATCCATATGAATCAATGGTGTTGAAAAAATTGGGCATTCCCTGAAAAAGTTATTGTATAGTGAAATACAAGCAGATGTTTCATCAAATACCCAGTGGAAACGGTCTTCCGAATTGTTAGCCGTAGTCTGCAGTTTCATCTAGAACTGCGATGAACACTGTAAAAGGCGAAGCGACAATGGACGAATAGGAATTGTTCTGACTTCTCGCGTTGCGTACACTGAGAAACTGAGTTTTTGACAATGTCTACGCAGTTATAGATTGGACATCAGTCTCAAAAAAATGCAGACCACGGCTAATACACCTGGAAGCCGCGATCAGTTCATCAGACACCGGCCGTGAAAGCTCAACCCGAGAATTGTGGATATCGCCAATTGAAACTGCGCGATAACAATCAGACACTCCGTCTCAATGTTTTTCTCCCAAATTGATATTTCATAATGTTATGTCCAATTAATATCACCTTTCAATTAATCTTCGGAAGAGCTATCTGATTTGCGCATATAATTCATCATGACATGTCATTGAATACCCATTATCTGTAATGAACTCTGATATCAGCATTATTTTTATTTATCGGGTGTGGAGACATATTTTATTACGAATTTTTAATTCAATAAACACTATCCAATTGCACTATTATCTGAGGGTCAGGATTAATAATCGAGAATATTGCAGCTGCTCAGTGAGTGGGTGTTAGGTAACCGTATAGACGTGGGTGTCCAAAGTTGATGAAAAATAAATAATACATACGAAATTTCAAACTAAGACGAAAAAAATTTGAAAATATTCAATATTAATATTTACAATATCATCATTATATTGAATAATTATGGCAGTTATGAAAAGTATTTCATCACATTTCCATCACTGTTATTATTGATTGTCATAATATTTAATCATCTCTTGAAATGAGTTGAAATGTAACCACACAGATACTCCCAAGTTGATTAGTGGATGTTAAAGTCCTCCAAACATGCGCATTTTTTTGGCCCACACAGCCGAAATGCTTGAAATAGAGCGAAATAAAAATTATTCACGAATACTTTTTATCATTGGTACTCTTTATAATATTCATGTTTCATTAGTAAATGAATGATTATCGTAATTGATGATGTTAAATGGTTGAATCCGTGATGTATCATCAGTATTCATTGCGTTGTCAAGTGAATGGAAAAACAAAAATTAAGTTGCGATCTGTATCATACATTAATCGAGTAAATAATGTTGCCATAGTTATTTCGAAACATCCGCGTTATTTAGGGTTGGATTCGAATATGCTGAGGCGTACTTCAAATTAGCAACGGAGTACCAATAAAAAACAATGACTGGTGCGTGAGTAAAAACTCAGGTGTAGCAAAGAAAAACTTTTTCCGCCTCCCTCTATCCGAAGTTTTCATTTCCTGGCCTCACTGTAGGGAGCAAAGTTCTACTTTTCCTCCCTAGGAAGGAAAAGTAAATGTAACGTTTTGTTTACGGTTTTTCTTCTCTTTTTCTTTCAATTTTCTGTTTTGTAGATTCTCCGAATTTTGGGAATTTCAGGAGCGTTATACTGTACTGTAGTTTTAGTTCTTCAATAAATTTTATTTGTTAGTTTCATGAATATTTTTTCAAGACTTATCATTTGAGGGAGGCGGAAAAATCATATGTATAACACGGGAGTAAAGTGCCTTTTCCTCCCTTGAATGATTACTTCATCCTCGGGAGGAGAAGTAACACTTTGCTCCCTTGTTATACAAATAGCTATTATAGCTCATCCAATCCAACTTGGTACGGTAATTGGTTCCACATCCGGTTGCGCACTGCAATACGTCATCATTGCCAAGATGAAATGGACAAGCTGTAGGTATTTCTCTTCAGAACTAATCAACGTATTATTATCAAATAAATATATTATAAAAGAAAAAATATCTATCTAGATTTATTCGACTTTCAAACGGAACTGAATCAGAAACAGTTCAAAGTAGTAGGACAGTTGTTGTGTTACATATTTCGGACGAGTTCATCTTCAATACACAAATGGAATACTGATTCGAAATGAATGAGAAATCGAACAAACCTGAAAACACAGAAGTGAATGATTGTGTCAATCAGTTTAATTCACAAAGTAGGACAAACATTGGATTTATATACAAACAATTATATAAGATATTGGATACAATGAAAATACAGCAGAGGGTGAACGATGTGGTAGAAGTAACATTTTTTGATAGTATGACGTCATGGGAAATAATTTGAAATGAGTGGTATATGTTTACATGCTGCAAAGTGTCCACGGATGAAACGATTTCTATAATTTTGTTGATTTATCATTTCTCAGTCCGAAAATGAATAATCAAATGGTTTGTCAATACACGATGCGTTCCTTTGGCAACATACCATCGACACATTTGCACATTAATAAATCGTTTTGTCGGTACCCAATTTACTATATATGGCTTCATTAGCGTTGACTTTCCCTTTCATTAGTCTTTTTCCTAGTGTTTCTCTCTTGTGGACTATAGACGCGTGTGACCAGAAAATGAATAATAATGACACTACAATTTTTCGAGAATTTTCAGTCGACTCAAACAATTATTTCACGTGTTACGATCAGTTTCGTGTAATAGTTGGGATGTTAAGGGCAACAACTTTGCAAAAAATTATTGAGGAACGCCAATTCGAACGAAGGTTCTATGGACCCCCAAGGTCATGTTTAGGGCGGTTGCCACCCAATCTCCCCGTGTTGTAAAAAAAAAGTGCTCGCGGAACTTCGAAATTGATGAAAACAAGTCTGATCTGAAATCATGAAGATACAAATAATAATAATAATATTATTTATCATATCTTCGTCTCGCACATTTTTCATCTTCTCTGCTTTTCTCCAGAAATACTTACACGCCGTACAACACTCGCACAAAATTGAAAGGGATAGGTTGAGTTACTTAAATTTTGCCCTCTGACAGGGCTACAATTGCATCCAACTCCTCAGGATTTTTTTCCAAGGCTCCGTTTGATATACTTTCTGCAGGAACTACCGAAACGAGATGAATTTATTCATTCTGCCATGGTAATTCGTGGTTCTGATGACTTGTCATCTGTTGATTTTCTCAGATGCAAACTATACTTCGTTATTGATTCTGAAATAAACCTGCAACGTAAGGTCCTGGAAGGGCAACTGTATTTCATTTCGAGTCTTGTGCCTATTCTTTTAGGTAGGTAATCGTTCAATTGATATATCTTGTAATTCAAGTAATTCGTCATTTACTGAAACATGTAAAGGAGTTTATGGTTCAGAAGTACATTAGTTCATATCATTTTGGAGTATATCGAAACCTCTCTCGAGTACCGAACACTTTGGAGCGTGCCAAATAAAGTTTTATGAATCCTTGCATGTTGGTTTCTTTTCCTCAAATCAGTTAACCCACCAGCAACAAAACCCTGAGATTAACCGTAACAAAGTTGACAAATGAATGAAAGAATTTCAGGGATGATGTGGAATTCATAAACAACTGATTTCACTTCGAATTAAAACTTCATAAATTATCTGATTGAATCATATTCTAGTTCAAGAATTCATAACAAACGTCAGATAATCATAACGGTAATGTCTATATACGACACAATTTCTTAATTGTCTCTGGTATATATCAAATTCTTGGAGACAGGTATCGGATAAGATGTTCGAAAAATGAAAGCTTTGGTTGACAGAAGTGAACAGAGTTACGAAAATGAAATTTTCCGATATTACTTGTGCAATAAGGAGAATATCTAGCCTACTCAGTTTCAAGGCTTTCGGACGCTGCTAGTGGGAATGCTTAAGAAATTGCAATATTTCTTCGGTTGAAATTTGAAAACCATGTTGAAGTTATATTGGTAGCCTCGAAAGCAATTGTGGTTCATATGAATAATATACCTCTGCAAAATATTCGAGAATCTCTTGACTGCAACTGCTTGCCGCAGCCATAGGGATTAGACTTTTTACAGAAATATCTGGAATTCAACATTGATTTGGTGTACTTCTGGTCTGATTCTCCAAAAGTACTGAGTTGACTTGAAAGTGACATGAGTGAGTAAGATTATAAAGTTGAGTGAAATTAGCTAATGAATTGGGTGTCTTAAATTGGGGCGGATATGAGTACGAGAGACTATGCCAAATATTTTTCAAATTATGGAAGCAGTTGGTTCAAAGGACTCCAATTCATTCATGTGCCTCATAAATGGCCCAGAATTTGAAGAAGAAATCGAAAAATATTCACTATCAAATCATATTACAAGGCTGATGTCAATTGAATTAAATCACTGCTTGAGTAATGAGAAAAACTTCGAATTCATGAATTCATGGGGAAAACAGGCAGAAGAAAAAATCCCTTACTCGAGATGAATTGGAGTTTAGTGTGAATATTACTGTTTCTACATACATGTATAATGTACCTAATACCACTGAAATACTTCATAATTTGTCAATTTTCTTATATAATCAGAATTCTCAACGTCTATGCCATTCAGAAATAAAACGATTATTTCAGTTGGATAACATATATATATATATCTATATATATATATATATATATATATATATATATATATATATATATATATATATAGAAGTAAAATGGAAGTTTTTTGCTAAATGGTACACATTTCTGCTTGCTGCTTTACCCAATAACAATCTTCCTTATATATATATATATATATGTATATACCCAAAAATTGATGAAACACGATTATATAAAAATGCTCTTCAGGGAATAGAAATAATCACTAATAATCCCATCCCTAAACAGTAATCTAAACAGTCGTCCGAATGGAACAAGGATTAATTAAATTTGAAAGTTAGTGGAATGGTGTCTATGAATAAAAACAATATTTCACGAAGGGATTGGCCTCTAGGAACTAGTAATCGTGCAAAATGTGTATGTGGGTCCAGAAGGTGTAGCAACTACCGAGATGATTCTAAGACGTGATAGAACATACAAACCATCTGTTCGAAGCTGCAACGATTCGAAATCAATGGTAACAGTACGAATAAGCATCGGGACGGAGAATGCTGCTGAAACGGAAACGTTTTCTTCTATGATCGTTTGATTCACCATGTGAAATTTATAGTTTAATATTAACATACAAATAAATAAAAAAATTTCAGATTGCTGTTATATTTCCTCTCTCAATTGTATATTATGCAACGATCATGTAATGATGCTAATTAATGCACGAGCCGGTATACGAAACGAGCCGAAGGTGAGTTTCATATGATTCATGAGTGTATCAATAACCATTACATGAGAGTTGCATACGCTAATTTTTATTCACCTTATAAATGACGAAAAACTATAAGTAATATATTTGTATTGTGGGTCCCTATGATCTGGAAGTGAAAGGAATCTTAACATTTTTTTAATTATTGCTAGTCCCAATTGTGTTCAATACTGTATTGGAAATCCTTATTTTATTCTGAAAGGAGTTCTCAATGTAGCCTCCCGCCACTCAATTGGATTTCCATTATATTAAAAATCTGCATGGTAATGAAAAATATGTGTCATAATGAGCTCATTATAATACAGATTTTCAATCAGTTTCATGATGGATCTCATTACGAAACGGATTACGGCCACATAAGTTTATTAGTAAAGTACGGGCGTAGAAAGAAGTACGTTATTTCACGACGCTTTTGTCAAATGCATTCACTGAAATCAAATCAATCGAATATAAACAGTTTCACCTCTGCATAGGCGACTAACAATTACGATAAATATCAATAAGATAATTTTTTTGTAATTCGATGTAGTTCGTCTATTTGCAATGCATACTTGGTACACAACAATTCATGAAATAGAGCTCAACATTTTCAGTATTCAAAACTCAACGTTTCAACTACCATCCAAACTTTTTTCTATTGCGCTACTGAAGTAGGAAATTTACTCTGCAATCCAAACATTAAGATGATGCCGAAAAATCCGAATATTCAACATTTCGCGCCGGAAACCCACTTCAATTTATCACTCAAACATCTCGGAACTTCTGCCAGGAATATTAAAATATCCACAAACTGAGTTTTTCGTCTTTTCGTGATTTTTTCTGCAGATTCGAGCAGCGAATGCGCAAAGTAAATAATGTAAATGCGAGATAATTACCATGATTAAGTTAACAAGATTCTTTTGTAATCTCTTAATTAATCATTTTAATTTCAGAGCTGCCCGAATACCCTCCGACAATCAGCGTTGGGAGAGAACCCTTGGACTATGGAGATACCTTACGGGCCAACTGCTCGAGCTCGCCTTCGAGCCCCAAGGCCTTCTTGACGTTGCTGCTCAATAATTTGACGGTAAGGGGCTTTTCTCGATATTAATCCTTTTATATATTATTTTTTATATAATTTCAGAACAATTTTAGAACAATATATATTCAATAGAAAATTTTTCCTATCCAGAGGTACGTTCATGATCAAATACTACCGGCAGGCCATATTTCTCTGCAACTATCGTTTATTGTGACCATTTCAACAGATTTTCAAATTAATTTCATGAGATTCATCCATATAAGGTATGAGTTGTTGAATTAGAAAACACGTCTTCATCTTGTAGTTTTCTTGGTTTGTAGTTTGCCACAATCTGAAGAAATAAAAAGTAAATTTGAAATCCCTACAAGGTGGGTGATGAAAAGATAAGTCTGACAAAGACTAACCACAATTCATTCAGTGAGGGGGCAATTGTTCACTGTGAGATGATTTACAGATTATCATCTCAATCCTGAATGTTATCTGGAGATGCTTGAATATAATCGTGATCTGAACTGGATCATGTAGATACCATCATCGAATACGTACAGGATTATGAATTATGAATGATATATGTGGTATTTATGGACGAATGATTGAATCAGAATCAACTTAACCCGAATCATCTCACATTGAACAACTGGCACTGATCTCTCGAATCCGCCTACCAAATGAATATAAAGATATGAACTCGTTGACGTATCGGGAAAGAAATCTGTTTTCATTTCTATATCTACAGTGTGGAAAGAAATAATTTCGGTCTCTACTGAAAAGTTGCTGCCTAATGATTAGTCTCCCTGCTGAAAAAAGCAGATAAGTGATTGATATCACTGCTGCTGTTTCACTGAAAGAATCAGTAGAATCAGTGGATTAGTATTCATAGAGAACATACCCAGATGAACAATATTTCCCCTCTTGTGAAATGAAGCACATTTTGCCTCTTATGGAAAAAAAATCATTTGTATCGTAAATTTTGCCATCTGTTTTTCGTATATCATCCAAATAGTTTTAAAATTAATTGTTTTCATCCCAGGTAGCCAAAAGCGAGTCCAACTCAACTCATAACTTCAATGAACCACCAACATGGAGCGATCTAGGGCTGCACATGGTGCTCTCAGAGTATCACTTCAGCGGGGGGCGTTTGATACTTCGCTGTGTCGCTGAAATAAGCGACATCTACCGTGAAGAGGCCGTGCTCAAATTAGGAAGTGTCCGTGATCCCGTCCCAGAAAGAGGTCAGTCAGTACAGGAAATAAAAATATTGCATTTTCAACGAATAGAACACGATACCACACACGACGCAAGACAATCATTCCAAATTTGTACATTTCGGTACGTCTAGTAATGAACGTAACCAATACGACATATACTCATTCCTACTAAAAAGTGTTTTCTTAGTCTCGCTACGGCACTCATAAACATTAGCTATTTCTCGCCTGCACAAGGACGTACTCGCTAGAGTGCTCGACAAAATGTACGTAAATAGGACGAAGGCATATAATCCATTAAATGACGGTAAAAAAAGTGTCACCTGCGTATTTATCCGATGAAGCACCGATTTTCATAAAAATGTGGAATAAGGTTCTACGTACCATCTATCTAAAAGTCTCCCCTGTGCTGGAGGTTGCTTTTTCCTTGGGGGTGGATGCCACCCCTTCTTGGAGGTGAAAAATTTCACATTGAAAATGAGTAGGGAAGCCGATAAATTGACTAGTTCTGAGCAACTTTTGTTCCCTGAAGTTTTTTTCTGGAAAGCAATATTTTTGGACATAGTCGCGAGTCAAATTGTCGCTTTTCAGGCGAAAAAATACATTTTCAGATTAATTTTCGCGAATAACTGGAAAAATATGCATTCAATCGAAATACCTGTAGAAATCAAAATTAGCTTATAAGAAAACAAAAGTTAATAGTGTATTCATGATGAATGCAGACCCAATACGAAGGAAATTATTTGTTGTTCAAAGTTGATTGGTATTTTCAAACGCCAAAATGGAAAGTTTCTACGTACAAATGCAATTTTCGGGAAGAACTCATAGTTCCTTTTTTGAAGTCGTCGAAAAAATCTCCATTTTTATTTTTCCTGAAAATCCTAGCATTAAAATTAAGCGGGGTATGAAGATAATAATATTGATTCCTATTTTTTCGTTGGGAAAAATAGTGAAAATCTCACCCTCCCTTTCACCCCATTTGAAGAAATTCGTTGCCACTCTACAATTCACCTCATTTTCATTTTTATGATACGTTCTGAGTGTTCGATCAGTTGAAACTACTTATTTTTGAAAAAAAATGAACTTGAAGAGAGAAAATCATTTTCGTAAATCACCGACAAATCGCATAGTAATCTCGTAAATGTACAATAGGATAAGAAATTATTTTGAAAACCAATAGAATGAAACCAAAGTTTCATGGTGGAAAAAAGGTTGATAACTGGTTTATAATGGAAGAATCAATGTTTAAAATGATCAAAAAATTATAGATTTTATGGAAAATGTTATGGTTATTCGTCTTAGGATACATGACGCCATATTTTCCGAAAGAAATACTTCTCATACATGAGATGCGTTGTAAGTTAGGTGGTGATATACATATTTTTCATTTGCTGGTTTCTACCGATCGATCCAAGTATGGAAAGTCTGACACCAATGTCGATGATACATAATTTTGCTCCCCTGGTTTCCGACCAAAGTGGGTCCATTGTTTTGTGGGATGAGTCTATTGACCATATACGATCACTCATATTTTCATTCAACATTTATTTTCCCCGCTCACAGAAAAACCAAAATAATACTTTTTCATTCATTATTGGAACCATTGATCATTCCAATCTCTTACATTGATTTCTCTTTCTCTTTCAGTGAGTGCTTATAATGCAGCATCTACAATTCCAACACCGTGGACATGGCTACACATGTTAATTACCATCCTGGCATTCCTGATATTCAGTTAAATGAAATCAATTCAGATTCGCTCATTGAATCAAGTATAGGATATTTGTATTGAGTTGAATTTTGTATTTAGCTAAGATATATGTATAAATTCATTATAACAGTGATTGGTATGATGGGTAATAATTGTTATTTGTTGTTTCTGCAATATATTTACATAAATATCGATGCATTTTTCTATCCTACTATGCTCTCATATACGAGTTTCATGTAATTCATAACATTTATAACATCAGCATCGAGAACTCATTGAACCGATAGTCACCGCTGGAATTTCAATTTATATGTATATTCCTTTAACCTTATACTCGAAATTCAATTTGCCGATCCAGAATACTTTTCTTTGGTGAAAAATGTTTCCATATCTTGATGATACTTTCTTGGCTTCCGAAAAGCTTTTTCATTGCAAGTGGTATAATTGAACTCAAGATAAATTCCTTCGAGTCAAATCACGCTTTTCGGAGAGCATACTTATCAATTCTTGGTGAAAAATATTATATTCTATATATTTCATTCTGCTTTTTTTTTCAAAACAGCTTCATTAACGAGTTCATCCAATGAAAATTCAATCAAAAGGCAATGCAGAAATATGGAATGAAAAGAGATAATCTCCGTCTTTTTATCATCATCAGAATATTAAAGCTTAATTTCTATCGGGTTCAAAAGAATTCAATACTTACGAAAGTATGTCATTAAATCAACCCTCCTCTAATCCAGCATCCCAGTTCGAAATATTTCCAGTTTCTTTGAGGCTGAAGTATCAAATTAAAAAATCAAAGGAAAAAAACGCGAAAACGGAGATATGGATTATCCTTGTTCTTGAAAGGATTACGCAATTCAACAAAATCTGTCGACAGTGATTAGAAGTAGGTATGCTGAAATCTTGAGAGACAGTTTATTCTGAGGTATTCACCTCGAAGATGTGGGGAATAAAGAATGAGGTGAGTAGATTTCATTCAGATGTGGGATTCTCAATGAAATTCAAACAAAAAAATAAACTGCATAAATTATGTTGAGATATTCAGCAATATTGTCGCTACTCACAAATTGATTGAAATACACAACAAATCCTTGCGAGCTCTGGAGAAAATGAGGTAATGTAGGTACAGTTGGAAAGTTTATTCCCATTATGGATACATCAAGTATATATTGTAAGTCAAGTGTACATATATTATTCATCAAACTGTGATGGCATCTCTCTAATAGCAAGAATTTAACTTTTCATGGAGAATTCAAACATCGTTTATCGAGAATAGGGTTATCTTCGTTAAACAAACGAAGTGTTTGCCAACACAAACACATATTTCAAATAGTTTATATGATCTATGAAATAAAATTCATCTGATTGAAAAAATACACGAAACTGCATAGTACCCGTCGTATTTACAATCGGAATTCCAACAAAATATACTAATGAAGTTTCTTGGATGACTGTCACTAATAATAGAATAAAATATATTTTACAATAGAATATATTTATTTATAATTCATGATTACAAGAAGTTTAACAAGAATTGATACGATATATATATATATATATATATATATATATATATATATATATATATATATATATATATATATATATATATATATATATATATATATATATATGTATATAAGTATGAATATAAATAAATAATATAAATAAATATGACAGGATTCCCAGGGTTCAATAAGGAGGCAAACGTATTTCGCTTCACAATAGCCTTCGCCAAGCAGAACTGATGTAGATCAGTTCTGCTTCAGTATTCTATTGCGAAGCAAAACACGTTTGTCAGTTTGGTGAACCCATTGTTAGAGGACGCCGCGTATGGATATGAACTATTTTATTTTTTTGAATATGAATTTTCATCAGGTGTCGGTCAGTTCGGTGCAATTTTGGCAGTATATTGCTATATATCAAGTAGAAAAAACTGATGATGACCGCTATTTATTCAAAGATATGCTCTAAAAATCTATGAATTATCAGAGTCGAGATTCGAGCCCTACACGGTGAACAAGTTTCTCTTATCGACTACTTGTGGTGCAACTATATCACTTTTTTTTCCAAGTAAATAGGATAAACATACATACATCTACATAGGTATGTTTAGTTTGGAATTCGTCCAAGGCAAGTACAGCTCATCCAATCCATCTTGGAACAACTCAGATACTTTTCCAGTTGCACAGTGGTAGTGTGGACCATGGCATAAGAAATAACACCTAGGAATAAATTCCAACATAGTTAACACATATTATATGTGTATTTTTATCTTAGTAAACTTCACAGAGATGGGTGGGCATATACGTTATTAGTTCTGTGCCAAGAAGATTTTGATAAGCTGTACTGGTAGTTAATAAGCTGTACTGGTAGTTAATAAGCTGTACTGGTAGCTAATAATTAATTGTTCTGCACCATACTTGCTACAATCAGATTTCCGAATGATTCGAACAAGAAAAACAATTGTCCATAGTTTCGTGCAGATCATGGCCCATTTTCAAAGTTATATTTCCTTCAAATGCCAATTGAATGAATTATGTCGAGTCAATAGTCCTGTTATAGTTCGAAGGTGAGTTCAGTTTCAGTTTTTCATTCATTTCGTCGACAATAATATCACAAAAGTTATCCCCTGTGTATGATTTCTCGCATGATTCCATCAAATCAGTTTGGGAATCATGTTGGCTAAAGTAATTAGCTCTCGAGGATTTCAAGGATTTTTCATTTCCGCTCTCCCACTCAATACAAATATATATTCGCCTCAGTCTTCACAGCTTTTCCCTATTTTCCTAAATATCAATTTGAGCTATTCATATTACACCCAAGATGAGTTTCAACCTCTCATAAATACACCCTGTTTTCCCACAGAAATATAATTGATCAAGTAATCATTTTTGTTACAGCTTAAAGGGTGGTTTGTTATTTTCTGAACGATACTCGTATCAATTGAGATATTCATCACCCAGAATGTACTATAATTTTCATTCCAAAATCCGCAAGAAAATCTGATTTTTATTTCCCGAAGGAACGTCCTCCACAAGAAATAACTGACTACGCCCCTGTTTCATCACCACGATGTGAGTAAAGTCACGCAGTAGGATTCCCCTAGAGGGGCAGAGGACTAGTGTGAAACGCAAAGCCCATATTGCACAGGGACTTCGTTCAGCTCCAGAATTGTGAAGTAATTTCTAAAAACGGACTGACTGCTGATTAATCGACCAAACGTCACGTTTGATCTTCCTGCAGGTTCTTTTCGTTGGGGCATTGGATACAATCGATGCGATTTTTGTTCATTCGACAAACTCTAAAGTAATAGGTGAATTCTGAAAGGAGAAAGAGTGTATCTCATGGATCACTTGCAGATTGAATGACGAGACTATGAAATGAGATCCATTTTCGTAAAAAAGTAAATTATAATTTTTTACAATATATTCTTGAATATTTCTTGAATTTTCTCTCCTATCAATGCACTTTTCAGAAGGTCTGCGAGGAGATCAGGATGACAATTATTACTGTTTACCTTGAATATAACTATAAATCTAGGATCGAAGAATGTCAATAATGAAAGAATGTAGGCTTTCACGGCCGGTGTTGTAATATCGCAAGGTTTTCGGGCTTGAGGGCCGTGTATTGGAATTTTTAATTCAATTAAAAATTCCAATACACGGCCCTCAAGCCCGAAAACCTTGTAATGTCAATAATGTTGTTTCGAGAAAAAGTCTAGAGTATTTGTCTTTTATTGATAGTTACGACAACGATATTCCTTATTTAATAACTGAAAGTCGTATGTGACGAAGTATTTATTGAAATAACAGCTGCTCAATTTTTTCAACTAGAAATTTTATTCCCAAAAAAATGAGACATATTTTCGAAAATCAATGACGATAAGCTCAGATACTAATCTTCGAGAGACCACCGCTAATGTTCACGTCGTCAACTCGAATCTTTCTGTCTTCAGCGGTATGAAGACTACCTACTTGTTGATACCCTTCTGCCAAAAATACTTTGGACCGTTGAGTTCTACCATCGAAACCTCATCGCCCCATCGGATGGTTTCTTGTCTCCGTGTAATTTGGATTGTCTGCTGAGGTTTGTCAAATATTCCTGGGTCGTTATTCGCCAGAATGAATCTGTCAATTTTTGTGCTGCTCGGCAACGAGTTCAAGACTCGATCGGATATTCTTGTATAGAAAAATGCAGAGTTTGGAGGCCCAATATGGAAGCGATTTGGTGACAATGCCTCTGAATCATGTGAATCCAGTAAAGCATTAGTCGAAGGCGAAGAACCCTAAATGCTTCCACATTAGATGCGAAACATTCTCAGGATATGCTCTTGTGTATATCTAGTTTTCAGAACTCCTTTTAGAATTTTCCTCACGCTCTGTTCAATCCTGAGTACCGACGGGTGGGTTGAAAAAACATTCAGCGCTCTTCATGGAACAGAACTGTCCTGGTGATGTGTCAGCTGTATCACCACTGCTCGGATTTTTTTTCGTCAATGCACTTGAGCTCATTCGGAAATCCTTTGCGGCAACCGAACTGATCGAACTGAACATTCATAAACAAATTCACAGTTATATCATGTGCGATTTCAATTGTTGTCATTCGATGTTTTCGAAATAAAACACCGGCTAAGGCTTATAGTGATTTATTCACGAACGTACTTGATAAGTTGTTACAATGGACTGTGTCTGTGCCTAGAAAGGGTGCACTATAGTTTATGTATAATCATAACATCTTCCAAATATTTTTTTTCATCTACCATCAACCGAAACAAATTTCCAAACTCTGCCTATATGCTATACAAACCATTAAACGTGGTTAATTTTATAGAAAACTACTGCAAATTGTTTTTGTTTGAAACTGTTTTTTCCGTTAACCAACTGACGAACGTCAACCCGCAGAAGTCTTGTGCAAGCAATTAATTAACGAGGCCTTATCTTTTGATGTGCGAATCCCAGCACGGTGGTCCTACTGGGATTTCAACCCCAGCTTTCCGCTCGAAAGGTGGACGTGCTCACCCTACACTAGGGAGGTTTGTTCGCCGAGGTCCACAGGATTTCATTTGCTGGCGTTTCGTCAACAGCTGTAGTAGGCATCATCAAAATATATGAGGTAACGGACGCAATGCTCTTGTTCTCACAGCACATACTACTTAGTCCACGTTGAGGTCGTCTTTATAACTGCTATCGGATCATACGTTTTCTATTATTGTGTCAGAGATGGGCATGATTCGTTTTTTTTTGTGCAGCTGGTTTTGGTCGTGTGTTCTTGAGTACAGACCACCAGATTTTATTGATTCTTATAGCTCTTTTGAGCGACCACTATAAGTCGGATCCCCCAGTCTGAGCTGACATAATGTTCATTGACTGTTCTACTACAATAATTTTCTATCGAATCTTTATAGTATGAATTCCACATGTGCCTACTTCTTGATTGTTCATGCACCTATCCTTTTCCCTATCGAGAAGTTATCTCTTTCCCCATGAAAATACCCAATTCATATAGCCACCACTGGAGTATGAACAAACTAAACAAGAGACGAACGTCAAATGTTATTGGAGAGACAGATAACTTTCATTCCGTCGGAGAGAGGTTTTCGCCCTTTCCCGGTCGTTTTCCAATTCGTGGATTGAAATGCCAAGTGAAAGGACATTTACAGTTGGTATAGCGTTTAATGTCCTCTGAGGGTCCATTGGAGTTTGGAGTATAATTGAAGGGGTTGAGGGTGACTGAGAGGTTTCTACTGAACCTACCGATGACCGGTCCCTCTCTAATTCGGTTGAGGTTGTTTGAATAGACTCACGCAAGGGCCTAGCTGTGTTTTGAAACAGTTTGTGCCATTCCCCGATGATTACGTAACGATTACAAGGGTGGTAACAGATGTAGTATAGATGGAAAGTCACTGAGAAAAGAAAATATTTGCCAGAGACTCAATTGGAATAGGTTATATCCTTGCAATCGATGGACTCAAATTACTGAAATTCACCCACAATTGTATGTCAACACAAGGTAGTAATGCTTCTTGTAAGAAATTCTACACTAATACTCCGGTCAATTTAAACATTCGAAACTACATAAATTCCCATCATGCTAAAAATCAGTAAGGTTGTTAAAAATATGATTAAAAATGAAATTTGAAAGTTCCCCATCTTTCCCCTGTATGGACACAATTTTATTCAAGTTCAAAGGTCAAGAAAATGAGTTTATCACGATTTTCAGCGAATCGGTAAGTTTTATCATAAAAATATCTCAGACAAAAATTATCTACAAAAAATGTATCCATACTTTTTTTCCTACGAGCCACCGTTTTTGAGATACAACGATTCAAAAAGTTGTACAGGTTGCAATCGTCATAATATGCACACGTTTCCACGCCACCTATGAGGTAGTGTACTTAGCGCGTTTTTTTTTAACGT
Source organism: Zygogramma bicolorata (assembly GCA_032362365.1). NCBI lineage: Eukaryota > Metazoa > Arthropoda > Insecta > Coleoptera > Chrysomelidae > Zygogramma > Zygogramma bicolorata. The sequence continues at coordinate 127,789 of JAVJAQ010002559.1, read as the reverse complement.
GGAAAGCTGTTTAATTTGAAACTATTGCAAAATTACGAAAATTTTTGAATATTGGAGAAGATAAAAAGCGATATAAATTGAAAAAGTGGTGAATTTTATTTATTATTATATTCATTATATTTTGAATCTGAGGATTTTCTTCTTTCATACTCTTCATCCAATTCCTGGTCACAAAATGAGCACAGTTCTTCGAAACAAAAAGCTGATTCACTGACACCTGATCTTGTACGAGGACTTATTGTGGATGTACTGGCTTCTTGTTCTTCGCGTTGTCTTTCATTAGCTGCAGCAACAGAAGACTCTCGAGTATAATTTTTACGACAATTTTCATGTATTATCACCGGTTTCTGATTTTTGAGAAATTCCGAAAATAATAATTTTACTTTCGCTTAAAAGTTTAGCAGAAATAAAAAAAATATCCAGACATTTTTGTTATAAAAGCCAAACCTGCACGATATAGGTTAGTATAAACACGTGATTTCACTATAGAGTGTCGCTCAAGACTAATGGTATTTCATTTATTATAGCAGGTATAAGACCCTAGCCACGCACACATTAGAACAAGAGACAGATGTTGTCTCGAAGTTACACTGGCGTATGAAGTAAGGGACTGGGTTTCATTTGACCTGATATTCTTATAATTATAACTTATGTATATTTTATATTTCAAGTATAAATTACGATCACCGATAAAAAAATATTTCAACATATATAACAACTCTAGATAAGAGATGTATATATACGAGGCGCACTCATGCATATTATGACGATAACAACATGAACAATTTTTGAATACGTTATATTTCAAAAACAGTGGTTCGTAGAATAAAAAAGTATTGATAAATTTTTTGTAGATTATTTCATGATCTACAATTTTTGTCCGAGATATTTTCATGATAAAACTCACCGTTTTGCTGACAATCGCGAAAAACTAATTTTTTTGACCCCTGACCTTGAATAATTTTTTTTTTCATACAGGGAAAAGATGGAGAACTTTTGAATTCTACTTTTAATCATACTTTTAACAATCTTACTGATTTTCAGCTTGATAGGAATTTATGTACCTTCGCTCTCATTTTTAGGTCTAGATTGACCGGATTATAATCTATTATGAATGTCGTTACAAATGATTTATGATACTGATCTTCGATAGATTCTTCATTGAGTCTTCAATTATCCACCACAAATCCTCCATTTATTTTTTCCCACTGGCTTTTGAATAATACTCAAATAGGTGGATACTACAAAGAATCATTGAGGCGGATAACATTTTAATCTGACATTGAAATCATTCGTTTGCTCTGTTCCAATAATATTTCGAATGTCTTGTTCATCTGTCTGTGAGGGGTCAATATCAGCATGATGAAGTTCATAGTTCTGAACAGGAATTGAAAATGTATTGGGTGACTCGAACAATTCAATTCCTGTATATTTTTGAGAAAACTATCTACTCTGTCTGAAAAATCTTCGAGCTCTATAACTTGATATGGATAGATAACAAATACCCCAATTCATTGCGAGACGCAATCGTACAGGGTTATTCATTATAAATTACCCACCCCAAGTTGAAGAGCACACGCTCATGACTAAATTTTGATAAAATGCTATCAAAAATACAGAGGCGTGCAGATTTCAGGGAATACAAATTTTTTAATATTTTTTTCATATGGGACACCCGGTATATTATTGAATTTTTGGAATGATCTTTTTTCCTGATTTCAAAAATATACCATATGTTTCCCCTATTTTATAACGTTTTTGAGTTATTAGAGGTGGGTAAAAAAAAATTCAAATTATTGAAAAATAGAAAACAAAAAATGTATTAAGGGAATTTAAATAACATGATAAGTCTTAACAGATGTTCAATATGCCCACCATTATTGTCAATGCATAATTGATAACGTCTCCTTATATTTATTAGTGCATCGAAAAATGCTTCATTATTGACATTCAGATTCATTATTTCACGTCAAATCATCTCTTTAATTAATTGAATATTATTATTAATATCATTATCGTCATTAACAATGTCTTTTAGAAATCCCCAGAAAAATGAATCCATAGGGGTCAAGTCTGGACTGTTAGGTGGCCATTATTGATGCTTCCATTATTTCCTATCCATATTGGGAATACATTATTCAAATGTTCTTGAACGGGTAGGACATTATGAGGGGTTGCCCCATCTTGTATCCAAATCATATTAGCAAGCTCGGTTTCCGAAAATATTTGTATAAGAATATTTTCTACTTCTGGGATAAGTATTTCTTGTTGGGTAACTCCTGTCAATATATCATCATAAAATATTGGGCCAACAATTTTATTTCTATAAATTCCGCATCAAACGCTCACAGTTTTTCTTACTGATTCCTTTAATTGTTTGAACAATCGTTTTCTGTTGTCCTTTCTATCCCACGACCTTCGATTTTTCCTATTGAAAACTCCTGCCGTGGAAAAAGATGACTCATCAGTCCATGAAATTTTAGTTAGATAATCGGTATCTACATTCGAATTTTGAATCATCTGTTGGCAAAATTCCAGCCTTTTCCTCTGTCAAAACTTGCACGGGTAAAATTTTATATGGTTTGTATTTGTGTTTTTTCAACGTACGTTGGATTTTGGAATAACTTTCACCTGATTGATCTGCTATATCCTTTATACTACATTCAGAATTTTCTGAAAAATAATGCAATGTTTCAAAAAAGTCTATTTGCGAATTGATATGCATAAGCTTACCTTCGAAATGAGGCAGTATATCTAGCTGTTCTTATTGGTTTTCTTGAATAACAAGCTTTTTCCTACTGAAACTGAAGGTTGATTCACCTTTTGGTAAATATTCTTAAATGTATTCTCTGACGGTGTTGGACGATTCGGATACAATACCCTATAATATGCTCTTTTTGCTGCACCTTTATTATTGTTGTTTTGTATATAACAAGTATATAAACAAGTATATATATGAACTTTTTCTCCGCCACTGTAAACCATTTTGATTATTCTGTTGAAGAAATGTAACTAAACAAACATAATATAGTGATTTCCATAGCTTACTTATATTAACTTTCATAGGATAGGTTTACAGTAACTACTAATCCAAGTGGGTTTTGGTGAATTCATGCACGACGTAACTTAGTCTTAACTTTAGACTTAACTTAATATTGCCTTGAAAATACTTGTTGGGTGTTCATGCACAACCTAACATAAGATAGACACAAGTGCAGAAAGTGTTTTTATTATCTCGGCACTCGTCGTTCGAGCATTTAATTTTCTTCAGATTCTTAATTCTGAACTGAACGATGAGTTATTCAAATAATTAGAATCATTTCCAGTTCGCGATATACACAGCATAATTCGAATAAAATCGACGTTTCCAGTTGGCAATTTATGACGAAGGCGGTTCTTTCTACCATCTTCTTCTATCTAATAATCATTTTATTTTCGATCTTCGTTAAAATGTTTAATGAACATGCGCAGAAGTCGCAGAACCTGATCTGCACGAAGAATTGAAAGTTGGCCAAATTATGACTTTCTTAAATCACTCTTGAGTCCTTGAGTCGCGTGCATGAACATTACCATAAAAAATTATAGTTTCATCATAAGTTTATGATTGAGTTATGTTAAGACTTAATTACGTCGTGCATGAATTCACCTTTAATCGACGTCTCATAACTCGAAGACGGAATGAGATAGGGGTAACATATGGTACATTTTTGAAATGAGGAAAAAACGAACATTCCAAAAATTCAATAATATACTGGGTGTCCCATTTGAAAAAAATATAAAAAAAATTGTTACCCCTGAAATATGCACGCCTCTGTATTTTTGACAGCATTCAATCAAAATTTAGTCATAAGCACACAACTTTTACGTTCAACTTTTTTTCTGTAAGCAATAATAACGATGATAAGGTGTGGGTAATTTATAGTGAATAACCCAGTACTTTCCACTAGGAAGCAGGAGAAGCCTCAAGCTGATCCATCTTCATACCGTCCAATTTACCTCTCACATGCACAATGTGCAAGCGTTTGGATAAAAATCCGAACGAACGGCTCCTCTGGTATCTTCGGAAGCACCCAACCTTGGATCCAGCCCAGTCAGGCTTCAGATTCATCGAAGTACTGCAGACAACATTGTAGTGCTTCAGTCGCACATTATAATAGCCTTCCAAAACAAACAGAACGTGATCGTAGCTACTTTCGATTATACGCCTTCTAGTTAGGTATTCGCATGATTTACATAGAAAGCTTTCTGATTCTCAATACTATCAGGGTGTTATATTTCAAAAAATCATTTTTCAGTTACTTTGTGAAGCAAATGAAAATACTGTATTTCTTCACCACCCTGTATCGAAGTAAGGGAGATTAGACTGAAATGTGGAAAGCCTCAAAGTATCACTCAGCTTCAAACGAAATTTTGGTACCATGGTACTTCTCAACCCAGACCCAGCATTTTTAGGGGTCATGATTTCCGAAAAACAAAATTGAAATTAATTCATATTTCGAAAACGGTAACAGATAGGCATAGAGAAATATCAAGGAAAGTTGTCAAATAACTGTTGTAGATTCCAAAAATGATATTATCTGCAGGGTGTTCGATTTGAAAACTCAAAGTTGCTACTACTTTCCAATACAAGTGGCAACACCGCATTGTCAAAAATATTTTATTTGGAGAGAGAATGTCAGAATGTACCCTCCTTCACATATTCAAAGTGATCCGTTGTCTGGTTCACCAGAAACGTCTAATGTGCCATCTACCGTGAATCACCCTGTATGTTATGTAAATTCCAGCACTGTTTATGTGTCAATGGCCGTTCATTGTCGGGACACCTCAATTCAATGAAGGGATAAGTAAAAAAATACTCAATTTCACAATTGGGGTCTTTCAGATTCATTGACTCTATGGAAGCGTGTCCGTTATTGGCTGTAGTTAGTGTTTCTCTGATGAAATATCCATAGATTTTTGTAGGGGATACAATCATGCCCGCTGATAACTGTTTTTAAGATATTTTTATTTTATAACCTGCATTTGGTTCGACAGAAAAAATGGCCTTTTTTTGGTCTCATAATACTGAAAGCAGATTCGTGAACGAAGTATATCAAATTGAATTGGAGAAATAGATTCGGGAATTAATTTCTTTGACTATATCTTATCCGATCAACCCATTGGAATATAAATGAAATTCAAATTAATGAAACTTCAACGTTTGCTCTGTGTTGAACTTCTCAAAAGATTGTATGCTAGCACAATAATCACGTTGTGACTGTTGGAAGACTGGTATGACTCATGACAGAGGTTCAACATCAACCATCGATATTGTTATTTTCGGTGTTTGCTGAACAACTTTTCATCAACAAATGATTCCTGCAGTCACGATGTATTCTAAATTTGACAGAGATCTTTGTTATCAACATATCAATCAACAATAGGAAACTACGATGAAGAAATGTAGTCATTGACAAAATGAATACAATACAAGCGATTTTATGCTAACAAAGGCCTCGAATGATTTCAAAAATGAAATGTTGGATCTTGAGATATTTCAGCAATAGAATGACACGGGATTTTTTTGAATCTCTTGTGAAATTATGTAAACGATATTTCTTGATCAGTGGATTCTCGAAGAGGTCAGGTGATTAAGCTGGATTGGATTTCAAGTGGAGGTCAGACATCCAGTCGAAATGAACAGGATGGGGTTTGGAATATTTATATTCATCGAAATCGAGTCGATTTTTGGGAGCTCTGATATTGTGATTACTGCATGGGTTATAATTACTGCATGGACTCGCTCAAATCTATGGGTAAATGAGGTAAATGTTTGACTTTGCTATCTCCAAAAAACTAATATGACCTTCGCATCATATTTGTCTGGACGCCGAAAATATACATTTCGAATACACTTTTCCATACCACATACAGCTCGGACAATCACACTGTCTATGAGATGCTCGTACACAGACTAGGAAGCACACTTTTTTATTCCACTACATCCCATAAACTGAGCGAGATATAAAAAAATTTAACTGAACTTTTTTTGTAGAGAATTTAATTTGCTGCAGAAAAAAATCAACAGAACTTTTACGTATTCCAAACATTTGCAAAATTATTCGCGAATGGATTTTTTCTCATTTTCAAGTATAATGTTCAACATACGGCTATTAAAATCAATGCCTGTGTTCATTACAAACATCGTCAATAAATAAAAGGAATCATTATTCGAATTCAAAACATTAATAATATGCATTATTGTGCGACAGAAGTGATGCAATGAGGGCGCGCATACGAAACATTCAAGTCGTTCTGCCAGGTATTCAGAGACGCCATTTTGTTCCGCCAATTGTCATACACACTTGAAAATCAGCACAATAACATATTACAAAATGAAGCTCAACTAAATAATAAAAAGTTCAACGATTTTTTGACACGTTAGGGGCGTTCCGCCACCCTCACCGTCCAATCGATTCGCCAATGGTATCTCGATGATTGTTGGCTGGCAGAGGACTGCTGGAGTTTCCCCCTTGGAACCGCGCTCAGGGCCTGTCCTCACGGATGGCACTCAGTTCGGCCCTCCACAACACTTTCTCAAAATATAGGTCTCAACTAAATAATAACGTAAAACTGTCACTGGCTCTTAGACTGATAGTTTTGCGCCACAAATGTTTCACCTATGACAGTTGGATGATTCCACAAAATCGGTTATATTTGAAGTTTCCTCCAGAAGAATGCGAGAAAGCAATAACTTTTTCACCATTTTCATTAAGTTATGCAAAAAATACAAATGCTCTGTACAGAGGCGTATCATTACTTGACCTTCAATTCTGATAGAGTTTAGCCTAGCAAGTCATGTTCCATTTGCTACCCTAATCAAACTAATCAAATTTACGACACTGAGCAGAAGGAGCTTATCGTAATCCAATAGTTATTTAGTTGGGAGAGTCTATACTTGCGCGATTGCCCGCCATCACGTCTGGCGCTTGCTTGTATCAATGTTATTCAAATTTCAAATTTAAACATTTCAATATTATTCAAATCACACGCGTCAAATTAATCAGCTGTCTTTATTTGACTCGGAACGCAAACGCAACTGGATATTTCAGTACCATGATAGAGAACATTGGTGCCCTTAGGAAAGACATGGCTTTTACCGAATATGACATTCTGTATAGTAGTTTATTATTCCGTGCCAACGGCAAACTTTGTATCTCTATGATTCCGATGTGCTATCAAAATATTGTTCACACATGCGTTCATGGTATAGGAAACTATCAGAGATTCACCTCTGATAGTTTCCTTACTACTCGACCTGAAAGTGAACGTTGAATAGAAAATGGTTATGTGAATACATAGAACTATTCGTCATCTATTTTATCAACAGCTCTCCTGGGGCATGTTTCATTTACATACAAGTCTTGTAGCTATAAGTGAAACACAAAGAAACACGATGATAAATAATTGTTGTTTACTCGTGTTTTACCGGTACCTGCATTGTCTGTCTCTTGTAGCTAGAAGACTTGTACTTTTATGAAACCGGCCCCAGACTACATTTACTGCTGGCAGCTACTTTAGCTTTGAGAGTTTATTGCTCCGGAGCTTCAAAATATGTGTACAGTATTGGTGGAACTCGACGAATATCATTTTTCAACCAATGATCAGGTTATAATTTTGTGCCCCAATGCAGCAAACTGTTAAAACGAAAGCACGTGAGTAGCAACATTTTTGTACCCAAATTGGACACCAAACACACGTAACTATACACATATATTGGGTTTCAGTTACCTGTATTTGATTTATAAATCGAGTATGAAAATGTTCCATTCACTTTGTAATTCTATATCCGGTGAGCCATAGATGGAGGAAAGTTGTTTTTCAATATACTTTCTTTACAGCTCATGTGCGAGTTATTGCTACTATATTCATACTATTGTTGTACAAATGTTCCGATTTGGAGCAAAAAACCAACAGTTTTCTGTACCATATAAGTAACTGATGTAATTGTACCATTCTGGAAAATCCAAGATAACGTAATGAAAAAACACTTTAGTGTGTGATACTCAAAAAGCTATTGCACTGTGGTAATGTATTAGTAGTACTATAACCTTGGATTTCCTTAATATATTGGTTATTTTCATAGCAATATTAATTCATTATCGATCGATTTGAACATTGATCACTCTGATGATTATTAGCTCATTTCAGTACTGAAAAGCTCTTCGAAAACGAATGTTGTTTGAGGTTTGACATGATTTTTGGTATTTCTTGGTTAAAATTCTCATAGGAATTGGCCTATATGATTCATTCTGATGTTGATGGGATTTGCCTTGTTCATTAGCTCATTTCTCGTTGATACGCTCATTGGTGTTGGTTCAGGAAAACTTTGATTTTGTTTGAAAACTTTCCTATTTCCAGGTTGTTTGAATACTCAGGCGTTCGAGAAATATCGCTGTGGATGAATATTTGTCCTTGGTTTTGTCTAAATTGATTGCTATCTGTCTGAAAATTGAAAGGTATACCTTGCATGATATTATATGTTTGCTGTGGATGTCTTCGAATTCGTAGAGTTCTATGTTATTTTTATAAAAGAAATCCTGAGAATATTGAATATTTCCCTTCTCTTATCACAAATTGTAGAGCATCACTTGAGGTTGTTGGTTTCATGCAACATACTGTTGTACCAGGGGTTCATTGAACCTGCAAAAAAGGTTTTTGAAGCTAGATCTTGATAAAGATCTCCTATTACATTTTTGGCTTCTGCTGTAAGTTCATGTACATCGGTACAATGAATTGAGGATAATCAATAAAAAAGTTGTTGGGGTTTTTTACAAGGAGTTTGTCTCAACATTACTGAGTCTCTATTGGTGCAAGTTTCGTCTCTCTGATCACCATTTCTGATTACAAAAACTTCCAATCAATGTACTTTTCAGTTCGTCCCATGAAGAGATATTTGGAATATTTACTATCAATATGTCGTTACCTCTCAATTTGGAAATTATACAATTCAATATATATTTATTGAAAGTGTTCGATATGTTATTGGAAAAAGTAGTGAAAAGGGATTCACTTGTAGATATTATATATCTATACAAGTCATCGGGGTTTTCGTCAAATTCGGTAATGAAGTTCAGGTATCCAAGTTTGAATTGATGTTGCTATAGGGCGATATTAGCGAAATTGTACTTACATAAAAATCAAGGCGACTAGGAGCATCGCCTGCCTAACTATGAAGATGACCAACTGACCTCCTACTTAGTCTTCACTGTGTGTCTTCTCCGTAAATTTGAGCTATGTTGTCCCAAATTCCTATGATTTGTTGTCATTTCTACTACACAAATATTTCTTTCACGATGAATATTCTGCTGGCATTGGACACTTCAAAAATGAAAATATGTAAGATGTTGAAGTGGTCCAACATCTTCAAAGGTCCAACATTTTAGAATATCCACTCAGCATGTATTCTAGAAATATGTCTCAACATGATCTACACTGAGTTTCTCCACTTGGATAAAAATGAATAATTACATAATCCATCCAGTACACTGTCTGTCGGCTAGTTGTGGAACTGCCCTCGATCATTTTCGATACTAGATGACTGAATAAATTATTTCGATTGAAAATATTTCAGAGATGAAGATTCATTTTGAATAAATTATGTCGATTGAAAATATTTCAGAGATGAAGATTCATTTTAAAGTTCAATTTTCCTGTACAATTGTTGCTTTTTCTGACGAAGCGGTCTTTCATGAAAATAAAAAAAATGTTTTTCGATAAAAAAAATTCAAATGACGTCAGTCACCAGTGGTAGAGAAATTTATTCTTTGAGACGCTTCCATCGGTTTTGAGTTCCATGTTCCATTGGTACAGTTTTATATTTTTTCATCGTCACAAAAGATTTGACATTCAACTTGGATATGCCCTTCAAAATAGTGAAATGATATTTTTCTGAAATTCCAGAAATTTTTTTCAATTTTATGCATGCAATCCTTCATCTCTGTAGGGATTGCGATCCAGTGACATTCCCACTCTAGCAAAATAATGTGGAATCAAGATGAATACTGCAATTGAATTTGTTATTGATTCCTTCAATTATTTTTTTTTCTGAAATCTACCTAATGAAATTCTCTATTCATTTGGTGGTATCTGTATCAATTCTGGTATAGTTTCCTGATTCGTCGTTGTCTGAGATCAAAATAAATGACTAAAAATTGCAATTTTTAAGGTTATATTTTATGAAGTGAGAAATATCGAAAACAACATCGAAGACAATGCCTGTGGGGTAAGATATTTTTGAATGAGAATAATGTTAGGAACATATTGGAATAAGGGCGTTTTATACTGGGGTTATATCCCAAGTGCACCAAGTTTATTTGGTTAAAATGTGTGCACATCGATTATTTATGAAATTTTGCCGAATAGATGACTTGATTTTGTGATAATTTGATAGGCCGCGGTTGAAAACAGCAAAGACTGTGAACTTCTTTGAATTTTCAGCCATTTTCACATGCCAATACAATAATTTCACATCCTCGCAAAGTTCATCCAGAGTATCGGAAAGCAACGGTAGTGGATAGCTGTCCCTAACTGTGACCGAATTTCATTTTCGGTAGTCGTAGCAAAACCGAAATGAATTGTTTTTTTCTAACGAGAAGTAAAGGGGATGACCAAGGAATGTTCGATGGATTGACAATATTCAACCTGACCATTTCGTCTAGTTCTTTGTCAATCTGTTATTGGACAACTTGATTCACCCGGTATTACCGTTCTTTCATTCCGGTATGGATTATTCACTATCACATGCTTTGCATTCGTCGAACAACTCATCTTCCATCGAAACCACATTCCTCTCAATTACTGCCTGGAGTTTATTATCCTCCAATTCTGTCAACCAAGTCTGTTTATTGATATATTAAACTGCATAAGCAAAGATGGTTTCATCTGAAAAGTGCCAATCGTTGTGACAGATATCCGAAACAATCCACATGAACCTTCAAAAATCTGCACCAAGTATTTCAAGTGCGGAACCTCCAGCATAACGATCACTTCTACCAATAGAAAACTTACTTTCAAAGAGATCGAAAGATCGACTACACCGATACTTCGACAAGTAACCCCATTGGCAACTATGCACGATGTTACCTGTTTTCGATTGACAGGAATGCTCAACTCAAGGATAATTTCCATATATTTTCTGTCCATTATCGTACGTGACGCTTCAGAATCTAAAGACCCCAAAATAGTTTCACCTGAGACTTCAACATTAAAATATGGCCTTTTGTCGTTCACCGCATGCTTCAGGACGTAACTAATATGGAATTGGAAGTTTAGTGACAGAGAAATCTGCGACCCACCTATCCCGATCAACTAAGTGAGCCGCCTCCCGTTTCCTTGATGATTATATTCAGGACAATTTCCCACAGTTACTCCTTTTCTCACAACGATAAAAAAATGTTCCTCTCTTGATGGAGTAGCCAATAGCTCTATGCCCGGATTTGTTACACCTGAATAAGGATTGCAATGCTGGATCTAGCATCCAGCCAATCCAGCAGATTTTTTCCAGCATACCGATGGCGCGGATCCGCGAATGAATCGAATTCGAAATTGATTATTTTCTTTTTGTCTTTCGAGAAGCAGCGAGACAACATGTTCTTGCAAAAAATGTGCCAGGGCAAAAAAAGGAAGGAATTTAGTTTGATTCTTTATTACCACACCAGGTGTAACAGTTTGTTGAGTATGCTGGAACGTTTCTTCAGCCTATAACTTTGCATCAATAAAGCATTGAAAAAAATATAAAATTCTCCGCTAATGAGTGGTCAATAATCAGTTGAGTTGATCGGTGATCCTCAACCGGTAAAACTGGCTGTATAAACTATTTACAGCAAGCAGAAAGTCTACTTTGATAACGACCGACACAACCCAGAAATGTGTTTCAGACTGGATTTTGGCTCACTATTCAAGTACTATACTATTGTTTTTGTGTTGAATTTTGAAATTTACTGGGACTAATTATTTTCTGGGAAGGATCTCAACATATATTCCTTCTACATCAAGCTCAATCGACCAAAATGAGTGGCATTTCCATAATTTTCAAAATTTTGCTTTTGAGCAAACGCTTTCGTGATAAAGTTTCGTTTAAGATGAAATCTCTTGACCTGCGGTATCAAATTAACACACAATCAAGTCATCTGCTCGGCAAAATTTCAAAAATCATCAATGTGCACACACACATTTTAACCATTTTTAAACTTTGTGCACTCGGGATATAACCCCCATATTATAGGCCCTTATTCCAATACATACCTAAGATAATAATAATAATAAAACAAAATGTTGACAATAATGGTAAAATGTATAAATGATATATACTCGAAAAGTGAGCTAACACTTGTTTCGAGATATCAACTCCTTACTCAATTACATAAAAAAAAATTTTAAATATAATAACATTGCGAAATAAGGCACACAAAAAATTATAAATAAAAACAAATATATATAAATATAGATAATTCTAATTGGATAATAAAAAAACAACACAGTAGTCAAAACACATTGTATAAATGAAAGTAGTTATGATAATAAAAATGAATGATAAATGTTGACTATGAATGAAATGAAATGAATTACATAAAGGAATCTGGCTGAACGATTTCATGACACTTGGCTCTTGGTGTTTCGTAAATAAAACTTTTCAATTTATTTTTAAACATATTAAAGTTCATTATTACTTTTATATGGTCAGGAATGAAATTGAACGCCTTGGGTGCTATGTACGAAAATGATCGCTGACAAACAGATTTGCTCATCTGTGGAATAACATGGTGGTGTCTTTGTCGGGTACCATAATTATGCATAGGTAAACGAGCATGTGTTTTAATTTTTTTATATTTCAATATAACATTAAAACAATATAATTGTCTCAAGTCCAGTATCCCGCATTCCTCATATAGAAGATCTGTAGAATATCGTAGGGGTTTTCCTGATCAGTTTCGAAAATCTATTTTGGATAACCTCCAGTGGCTTGATGTGTGTTCTGAGAGCTCCACCCCAACCTACTATGCCGTAACGCAGATGACTTTCTACTAAAGCGAAGTATAATATTTTTAAATGCTTGAATGTTAAAACAGTTTTGAGATACCTGAATTTATAATTGTAATTTCTTGACGACGTACATAATGTGAACATTCCATTTTAGATTACCATCTATCATTATGCCCAAGTATTTGATTTTGTCTACAGGTAATATGGAGAAACTTCGATTTCCTGAAGTAACGATTTCGAAATGATCAAAATTTGGTCTGTTCACATTATTGCAACTGACAGGTAGGTATTTAGTTTTTTCTATGTTGACCGTCAATAGCTTATGTTTGAGCCAGTTTTTTACGTGTGAAAATTCTCTTCATTCTCATTAAAAAAATATCATACTCCATCGGCATTGTCTTTGATGTTGTAGGTATTCGATATTTCTCACTTCATAAAATATAACCTATATCGCAATTTTAAGTCGTTTATTTTGAAACTTTTGATCCAGACTTGATCTAGATACCACCAAATGAGTAGAAAATTTTATAAAAGTAGGTTTCAGAAAAAAGTTTAATTGAATGAATTAACAAAAAATTCCCTGGATCACAATCCCTACAAAGTGAATTGTGGAGACGGAGGATTTCATAAATTAAATTGAGAAAAATGTTTTAAATTTCAGAAAATTTTTTTTTGTATATCTCCAAGTTAACTGTCGATTGTTTCGATAAAAAATATAAAACTTTGCCAATGGAACATGGAACTCAAAACCGATGAAAGCGTCTCAGATAATGAATTTCGATACCACTGGTGTCATGATGTCATTTTGAATTATCTTTATCGAAAAACATTTATTTTCAATTATTTTGGAAGTTGAGAGTTCGAAGTTCTAATGAAGTTTGTTGATTAGAAATATTTCAGATATGCAGTATCAAAAATTATTAAGGGCAATTCCACAACTAGCCGACAGTCAGTGTACCGGATGCATTATATAATTTATCATTCTCATCCAAGTGGAGCAACTGAGTGTAGATTATGTTGAGATCTATGTCCTTTCTAGAATACTTGCAGAGTAAACATTCTAAAATGTTGGACATTTGGAGATGTTGGACCATTTCAAGCGCTTACATATTTTTTTAAGTGTCAGCAAAATATCAATTGTGAAAAAAATGTTTGTGTAGTAAAAATGGCTACAAACTGCATTGACTTAATAATCAATTTTAGTTTCCCTCACTGACTTGACAGTTAATAGTGAAATGTCTTTGATTTTACTTCGCCTGACGTCCGTAGCTATCTCTTTTCGACGTACTGACTGCAAGCTATCATCCAAATTAGATCTCTTTCAGTTCAGAGACGCAACTTCCAATTCCAGTTTCGGAAAGACCATATTAGGAGTACGTGTTTTATCTCATCAGCTATTGATGGTGCACACGAAACATTTCAGCTAGTTCGACGCCTTTCTCAAGAAAATGCTGATTCTGCTGCCGCAGCGTATCGTCTTCGGAACAAGTTGTTATAATAATTCTTCTTGTTCGATTCAGTTGTGATTCAGGAGAGGGAGTTGGTGCTGATGTTCCACATCCACCTACCGACCCAAAGGTAGTAGGTTCGCTTCCCCAACGTGCCGGAAATATTGTTTGAAAAATGTATCTGTCGTGTTGGCGAATGACTCCTGCCACGTTTCATGGTTGATGTGTCCGCGAATAAACATGCTGCTCCTGAGTAAGGCGTAGGGAATAAGTAACAAGCCTGTGAGCCACAATAAATCCTTGCACTTTGAAACCTACCTACCTAATTGTAATTCAGGTCTCGATTAATTCACATTGTTTATATTCATTTTCGAGTCTTGTGACGAAATAATTCAGAGAAAGAGTCGAGAGCTCTCCGAGATCTTATTTGGCGCAGTGGACAGTATGATATCCGGAACACCGCATATCGAACGTGAAGTTTCAACGATTTACTGGATATTTCGAACATTGCTTATTCGTTGAACGATGATTTATTTGCTGCTCTTCGAACGTTAAGAAACCGGATATATCGCATATACCAGTAACCACACATCATCGACGAGATATAGGACTTTTGGGACAACATAGCTCAAAATTAGGAAGAAGACACACACAGTGAAGACAAAATAGCAGATTAGTTGATCATCTTCATAGGCAGACTCGTACTGTTAATGAGTCCGAACGAAATTATTCAGTCATAGAGACAAGACGGAGCTTTCAGCTATTGTTTGGGCCACTTTATATTTTCGGCCCTATATCTATGGCAGAAAGTTCAATATTGTGACAGATCATAAGCCATTGCAATGGCTCTTTCCATTGGAATATCCTCATTCTGAATTGACTCGTTGGTATATCACATGGACGAATATATCTATAATGTCATACATAAGAAGGGTATCCTCAATACTGACGCAGACGCACTATCCAGAATTGAAATTGAAAAAGACCGACCCTTTTTGGAATCAAAGTGACGAAATTCTGAAAGAATCCGACAAATATCACGAGAAGCAATCAGACATCCTCACAAATCCTGTCAACTCCATTTCCGAAAACCCTCTGATTGTCTTTCATACTGAAACTATCGTCCTACCACCAAAAAACACCAGAAATGTCGTAGATAACATTTCGACCGAAGTTCAACCAGAGTCTGAACTACAAAACAACAAAAAATATATACTATTATTATGTTAGGTATATTGAACTTGAAATAATAATCAGCTAAGTATTGCATTCTCTTAGCAAACCAAAGGTGAAAATTCACCTCCAACTTTCAAAAAATAACTTCGAGAGAGAGGTGATTGACTTTGTTGAAACCTATATCAATACTGAATTTCAATATCACCTATATTTTGACGATTCTGACCTTCATGAAACATTCCCGAGAGTCTTCCAACTTTTTTTCAAATTCTCTTCCAAGAAACTCAAGAAATGTACTAAAGAACTCACTAATACCACCGACATAGATAACCTTCGAGAAATAATCCAAAATTATCATGAAGGAAAACCAAATCGCCGAGGGATAGACGAAACCTTTCAACGTATCAAAGGATGGTATCATTGACCATTCATGAAAAATCCTGTTTCAAATCATACATATGGATATTTTCACGTCAGAACAGAATGTATTTCCAACGATTATAGACAGCTTTTCAAAATACGCCAAGGCACATTAACTAAATTTCCTGTCGCGTATGTAAATAGAAGAACACCTGATTAAATTTTTTTCACATCTGGGTGTTGTTCACAATGGAACTGAATTATATGAGCGTAATATCAGAACTACTTGTTCTTCACAAAAGTAAAATACATTTCTGTCCTCCAAATCACCCGAAATTTGACGAAACTATTGAACGATTTCACTCAACTCTTATAGAACATGTCCGATTACTCAATACCAGAGGTTTCCAGAAAACACCTGTTGAAATGAAAATGCTGTGATACTCGCTTATAACCATCTCACCACTTCACATCTTCAGTTTTGACCCATTCAACCTAGAAATCGATAAAATCGTCATAAATGATTACATTAACGACCACAAAAAACGATCGAAATTGATTTATTCGGAAGTCAATGAAAACTCATCGAAGAAAAATAAAAACGAATTGGAAATATCAAAAAAACACGACAATCTAGAAATGTCTCGACAGGGTCCATCGGTATTCGAAAAAAATCACACGCGACAAAAAAACAGCATATAAATTCAAAAATTTAGCGAATTAACTTCAGTAAATCCTCAACGAGAACGGTATCCATGAATAACCAATATAAAGTCCATATTGATAATATAAAACGCCTATTCAAAAAAACTTTCCGATTCAGAAACTGACAAATTATTTATACTTTTCCCAGGAGACAAAATTTGAAATTATGGCGCAAATTCCGGCATAGTTCCACTCAAACTGGAATCAGCATAAATCTAGAATGTTCTTCCGAACTAGTTCATTACTACGATCTCAAGAAAATAATTCTGGAAGTGAACCTATTGAATAAATAGTCTAGTTAATTACCCTTTTTGGTGAACAAAAACTCGTTGTATCTGAATTATTCTCAAAATTTTGTGAAAATTATGAATTTTACAAAAAATCATGTGGAAAATGAGTTAACAGAAATTCTACCACAACCAAAGACAATCAACCGCGGTCTAATCAATGGTTTGGAATCAGTTTTCAAAACTATTTCTAGCAACTTAGATGCGAGTGATGGCGAAATATGAAAAAATGCTCGAACAATTGTAGAATAATCAAAACGAATATTCTTCGAGTGTGAAACTGCAAAATTCCTTGTCCAATGAAGTGATCAATAAATTCAACAATACTCTTCAAGAGGTAATCAACAATCCCCATTGAGTTAGTCCATTGAGTATATCAAGAATGTTTTCATTTAAGTCATTAGCCAGGATGAAATGATTTTCTTTATATTGGGAACTCGATTATGTTTTTAAGACTAGGTTTCATGCACCAAAGTATTATAAAGACAGAGTAATTTTTTCAATCAACTCAAATCTTTTTTGAAGAAATTCAATCGGAATAAATTTACTCAAGATATTACTTTTATTGGGAAAATTCGTGAAAATTGAAAGTTATACGTTTAATAACGGAGTAATATATAATTTGAATTTCCCAATAACTATTTCACTCAAATTTCTGGCGAAAAATTATACATATTCTATCGACATTTGTATGAAAATCACACCTCAATTTCACCTGTGTGATGTAATGGAACCCCCTTGCGAAGTCCAACTGCTGAGCTTGAAAAACACCTCTACTCGTCAACAAACCTCGGTATCACCCTATATTCCGGAGACTGGAAGAATTTAATCAATGGGTAATCATCCTGCTAGAAAACGAGAAAATGAAAAGAACCTGCTATAACCAAGAAGAAATCGTGACAGTGGAAGGCGAAACCTATTCAAAATACCAATAGTCTGCCAGATCACTACCAGACTCCAGAACATCAGTAACGAAGAATACTTCGTTGAACCAGGACAACCAGTATTTTTACCAAAAAACGACGAGAACAGAGACGAATGAATTCCATTCTCTTTGGAATCATTCGCACAGCTCTCTGGTCTGATGATAAGAATGATATATCTGGAAAGTGTTTTTTTGTTACTTAATTTATATTTTGTCAATTTTCAGAAGTATGAATTTTACGGAAATAATTTCGTAAAATTCGTATTTGTGTAAATTCACAAACCTCAGCCACACCTGTGAGTCTCTATAGTTTGAGGCATATTCTTTGTTTCTGATGTAATCTCAGAGGTATCTTCCCGATCAAGTACATGATAGGTATTTAGAAACTGTATTATTACAAAAAACAATCACAAACAATTCAAAAAAGTAATTGTCTCTTCATTTCATGAATTTTCACAAGAATTATGTTCGAGTACGGTATTTCGCAAACAAAAATGAGAAAAATCTGCCCTGTGTTGAATTTACTTAATGGGATGGTGAGTTTTGTAGTATCCAAGGAATTCATAGTGAATAAATCGACTCATTGATTCATTTATTGTCATTCATGGTTACATATACTGAAGATTCCATTGAAGAGAGATCTATTAACTCATCACATCAAAACTCAGAGCTAAAATTTTATTCACTTGGGGGACTTGTACTTTCACATGAATCTGAATACTTCTTGATCTGTTCGAGGTTCAATGAGTACAATTATTATTCTATCCACTATGAACCTCATGTTCATGCAAAAATACATTAATTAACGAATATAAGTCCCTACTTCGAATACAAATTTCTCCGTGATTATCATGGAAGTAACCTTCAAATTCACAATGAATGAATCAGTCCAATTTTCCCTTGTATTTTATGCTTTCATTTCATCGCCGAACAGTTCCATTAATATATCTCAGAGGACTTCATGAGCCTTGTGTAAGCTAAGTTCTGAGCCTTGAGACTAACTCTGACACAGGTGAGATATCAAATCGTTGAACGGGTACGTGATCTCTGTTGAATTCTGTCATATATCGTTAATTAGATTTCGATTTTTTTTCAGTACGTCATTATTTCGTGGTGGATCAATATTTGTTCGTAGTTTTTTTGGGTTTGTAACCTACCACAATCTGAAAAACTAAGGATCAACATTGGAATCTATACAAGTGTAGAAGTTCAGATTGGTAATGTTAAGTTTATCGGGCACCAAGCGATAAAAAAAAATTTTTGCGGGAACTTACGTATTTCGACCTCCTGAACAAAAAACTTAAGTAAAAATTTTAGCGCTCTCCAATAGTTTTCAAGATACAGGGCATTTTTTGGGTCAAAAATGGGATTTTTGAATACACGTTCCTGCATCAAAATTACACTTGGAATTCATCCTTCTTTTTTATCAGCACAATGTACACATCCCTAATTATCCGTTGCACACTTTTTTTCATTCGGAAATACTAGTTTTATAAAAAAAAATGCACTTTTCCTCAACAACAACAGAAACATTGAAAGTTCGGCATGTCACTGCAAAATGTTTAGCGTTTTTTTTTTTTTATGAGGGGTTGGTACCTTGGAAAACCAGATCATACTATTCAAATCTTTATTCAAAGTGCATACTGCAACACACCTCGGGCATTGAATTGTCGAGAGAAATATTCCTATTGTTGTAAGGTAATTAACTAATGCCCTCTTATTATGCACTAAGGCTCTATATTCGAATAATTTAATCATTTTAATTATTCACGTAAAAACTTCAAAATGAAGGAAAATTAATTCGCGATATTTCAAATTTGAATAGTGTGCTATGGTTTTCCAAGGTACCATAAAAAAAATACACTAAACATTTTGCAGTGACATGCCGAACTTTCAATGTTTCTGTTGTTGTTGAGGAAAAGTGCATTTTTTTGTTATAAAACTAGTGTTTCCGAATGAAAAAAAGTGTGGAACGGATAATTAGGGATGTGTACATTGTGCTGATAAAGAAGAAGGATGAATTCCAAGTGTAATTTTGATGCAGGAACGTGTATTCAAAAATCCCATTTTTGACCCAAAAAATGCCCTGTATCTTGAAAACTATTGGAGAGCGCCAAAATTTTTACTTAAGTTTTTTGTTCAGGAGGTCGAAATACGTAAGTTCCCGCAAAAAATTTTTTTTATCGCTTGGTGCCCGATAAACTTAACATTACCTTCAGATTTTTAATCCACCCCAAAAAGCTGCTGCGTCTATTGAAAACTAGTTTTTTTTGGGTAGGGCAATTCCAATTAATCAGCAACTTTTCGTATAAGTCAAATTTTGACTATGAAGAAATAATAGGGAGTAATATATATGAAAATACTTACCGTTAACGTCTCGGAAACTAAATCCGCTTCCTTTCTCAAAACTTGTTTTCAAATTTCAGTTCAAATGCAAATATCCATTGTTGGCAATCTTCGTAGTCGACATTTGTCAAATATTTCAAATCTGACATAACAGTTTGTCCTTCAGGAGGGGCAGCCATCTGCGATCCATATCAAGCGAACTCACAGATATGCATTCTTCACCAGGCAGCATGATGAAAGCAGATTCCTTTGATTTTCGTTTTCTGTCATTGGCCTCTTCCGTCATAATTTTAGTGTCGTTCCATTCTACTGCATATCCATCGGCAGTAAGAATGTGATCTGATAATTTAGAACCATCTGTCTGTTCCTGATGTACATCTTCTGTTCACCCTTACGCACTACCAATATTAATTCTCATTTTCATATTGTGGTATGTTACAATCCCAGAAAACTACGGAACAAATATTGATCCACCACAAAATAATGACGTTCAAACAGTATTTCGAATCTATTTCGAAACCATAATCAAATACCGGGTGTCCCACATTTTATGTGACAGGCAATATCTGGTTTGTTGAAGGAGATACACGAAAATGTTTTATACAAAAGTTTTAGGAATTCATGAGAGCTATATTTTGATATAATTTTTAAATATACAGGGTGTTTGGTGTAGGTGCTACAGACCAAAATTCCATTTTTTAAAATAGAACGCCCTGTATATCATTACATATCCATATGCTACGTTAAATTCTGATATCATTTCATGTTTGGTTTTTGAAATTCGGTTACGGCGTTGTTGAGTTATTGCTTAAAATGTAAAGTCTTGAGAACGACTATTATTTTTTAAAATATCTCATACAATTATTCTCTCTGCATCAGATCACGTGAAAATTAGTCAAAATTTTGGGTGTTCGAAGTAATGGTTTCAATTTTGAGTTGTGGAATTCAGTCAGGAATCATTTAGAATATGAAACAATTGCGAAATTGAAAGAGGTGTATTCGAAAACAAATCTTTAATAACAATGTAAATAATATAACTTGATAAATCATTTCATAAGAATGGTAGGTACCTAGAAATAAGTAATAATTGTTCAAAGTGATGCCCATTAGATATTATACAGGCTTCGAAACGTCGAATCACTTCTCTCGTACAAGTCGCTCTTATAATATTAGGCGTAATATCACTGCACGCTAGTCGAATTTTCATTTTCAGATCATCCACATTCAAAGGGGAAGTAGTGTAAACAATATCTTTAGAATAACCCCATAGGAAAAAATCAAGCGGTGATAAATCTGGGGAACTAGCCGGCCACCGAATTGGACCCTTATTACCAATCCATCTATTCGGGTACGGTCTATCCAGATATTCAGTAACAACCTGTGAATTGTGAGGAGGAGCACCATCTTGTTGCCACCAAATTCCTTGTCGTTCTGCTATGGGAATATCTTCCATCAACTGGATCAAATCATATTCTAGGAAATGTAAATATGGCAATCCATTGAGATTTTCATTGAAAAAGTAAGGTCCTATGATGCTGCTATTGAACAATCCACACCATGCATTAATACCCCAAGTAGTTTGAAAATTACTTTCGCGGACCCAGTGGGGATTTTCTTGAGACCAATAGTGACTGTTATGTCGATTCACAACTCCATTATTGTGGAATCGCGATTCATCGCTCCACAAAATTTGACTGAATATATTAGGAATTTAATGTGATATTACCTGAATACAAGCAATGAATTCAAGTCGTCGTTCAAAGTCCGTGGGTTTCAAACCTTGTACCAACTGAATTTTGAATGGGTGGTATTCATTTTCTTTCAGAATTCTCTGTACATTAGATTTACTCACACCGACTTCTTATGCAAGAGTATGGATAGAAACATGTGGATGAATAATAATATAAGCCAACACATTGATCTTTAAATCTTCAGTTCTAACAGATCTCGTATGATGACGATGCTTAGTAGAAGGAAATGAGCCAGTTCGCAATTTTTCTTCAACTCTCGAAAAAGTCATTTGTGACGGAATGGGTCTGTCTGGAGAACGTTCTTGGTATAGACGTTGTGCTTGACGGCAGTTTTTCTGACATTCCCCAAAAATTAATAACATATTGATGCAATCACTTGGAATAAACGCGAAAGGCATACTGGAGTTTTCGCACGAAGAACACAGTTACTGTTTTGCAAAGAATCACTGAATCGAACTGACAAGTAGATACAATTCAACAACATTTGTCACTATGGCATCAACAAGCATAAGCTGCTTGATGAAATTGTGCAATATAAAGCAATTCACCCTCACATTCTCAAGAATTTCAATATTACATTCAACCGATATCGATATCGTATCGTAGAGGTGAGAATAATGGTTTGTATTCAGTAGTAGTCTAGATCAATTTAATAAAAGATATAGACTGGATTTGTGTACGAGTGAATAAGTTTTTTTGAAACTTCATATTTAAGGAAAAGTGCAATAACTCAACAACGCCGTAACCGAATTTCAAAAACCAAACATGAAATGATATCAGAATTTAACGTAGCATCTGAATATGTAATGATATACAGGGAGTTGTTTTTAAAAAAATGGAATTTTGGTCTGTAGCACCTACACCAAACACCCTGTATATTCAGAAATTATATCAAAATAAAGCTCTCATGAACTTCTAAAACTTTTGTATGAAACATTTTTGTGTATCTCCTTCAACAAACCAGATATTGCCTGTCACATAAAATGTGGGACACCCGGTATATATGGAATAATTTTCGAAAACTACCCGATAATGTCCACATAAATATTAGACTTTCGCCTAGTGAATAATACCAATGAACTTTCCGTTGATATTAAACCAGACGCCAATCGAACAACTCATTCTATACACCGCAACCCAGACAAAATGTACTTCAGGCAAGCAACTCCATAACGAGTCCTTGCGAGAGAGTCGACGTTTTCTAAAGATATCGCCTAGAACTCTGCACTAATTGCGGTTGTAACTCATCTCGGGCTCGTGCTTCTGAATATCTGTCTGTTAATGTACTCTGAAAGGGTCGACTGATTGTGGTGTCTCTGGAACATCGCTTGAATATGGATGGATGAATAGCTTCGGATCTGCCGATATTTGTAGAAAAGACGTACTTCACAACGAATCTAGGCAATTCGAATCGATAACAGCTACATCGGATGATGTAAAAGAATTCACGGTTTTTTTCACAGAACACCAAGCAAAATAATTATTGAAAATCAAAAGTACTTGATCAAATGAAATGCATTCTCCTGAAGTGTATATGTTTGAAAGCCAAATTATTCCATTTATGATACGACGTACGTGATATACAGAAATTAATATTCCAGAACTCATGAATATAACGAATGATATATAACTGAATGAATGTAAGTAGTATATTCATTTCAAAACATGGGTAAAAAATATGTGTGTAACACTCATTGCCTTTTGTTGTGGTTTCGCGGCTTTTTTTCGACGAACACTAGACGCATATCCCTTGAATGTTTTGGGTTTATGCTGGTTGGTTGTCTTGGTATATTCTGCATATCAGACATTCTTGTATTTATATTGTTTGGTAAATTTTCCAATGTGATCAGCTCTCCACGACAAAGTTTAAAGGCAAGAGATTTCAGAAAATCCTGCCTTGTTCGAAATTCGAAAAATATATTCTTGTTGCTTGAAGGGGATTCTCTCAGAAGCAATTCCAGATTTGTACAATTATATTTTTAATTGTAGATCATGGAGCACGTCTTTACCAAAGTTTCTGAGCTGTTGATGCTAAATTCAGGTCTGAGATTGGTTGTTCTTATTATATTTTAGCCTGGAAAGATAATATATTTTTTGATATAAAGATATCTCAGGATGAAATTTTGTACCTTCTCGATGGGATGAAAGTCTACTAGTGTTATAGAGAACAATATTCAACCTTATATCTTACCAACGATTCATAGGAAAGTTCGATTATTTCCCAATTCTTGAAGTCTTTACAGTTCCTCCATAAAAAAAACAGTGTCCTGAATGCTTGGGAGATATATGTTCAATATTAGATTTGAAGGATAACTAAAATAACTAAATCGTAATCCATCCCCAAGTCCCTTACTCCTTCAACTCTCATTAGTTCATCGTTATTCATATTATAATGATATTTCAACTACTCTTTTTTTCTTGTTAGAACAACACACTTTGATTCATTGAAAGGAAGCTCATTCTCCATCGACCAGAGTAAAACTGAATCTATATCGGCTTGAAGACGAAAGCAATCTTGTACATCCTCGAATCTTCTCTAGAATTTCAGGTCGTCGGTAAACAGCAGACACTCGGAGTACTCCAGGTGTCGTGTCAGGTCATTGATAAAGATTACGAATGAAAGAGGCCCTAGATTCCATCCTTAAGGAACTTTAAGTTTCTTGATTGCCTCATAATACACCCCTTCTGTTAGTTACCTCAATAATAAATGGCACCGATTCCCTACTCACTTCTTGGTTGATTTTATATGTGGCTTCATTTTTCGTGAAAACATACTCGAAATATTTCCCAAACTGATCCGCTGCCTCGTATAGCGGTATTTTTATTCTGATAATCTGAACTTGCTGCGTAGTTGTTTGTTTTTGTGTACATCCAAGAATGTTCACTGTTACATTTAATGGATCCTTCCATTTTTTTTATTATGCATTATAATCAAAGTTTTCAACTAGAGTTTTTCTGATTTGAATCAACCTTCGTTGTAGTCTGAGAGATGCCTTTCCGAATGCAATTATTTTTTCCTTTTTATATAGTCTCTGATTTCTTTGAATGTTTCACTTGACGGCAAGGTACAGTGTCATCTAATACTTCATAGATAGAGTCATAAAAAGAGGCTACAGCCTCATTTATTCATTCAATGTGATACAATGGCGTTCTATGTCCCTAATAGTTTGCGTGGATTTTGAAAAGTCAGTTTTCTTGAAATTGTAATATTTCAACCCATTTGCTGCAATTTCGAAGTGGTCCTGATTGCTTTAGGATTCTACCCCAATTCTCAAACAGAGAGCAGGGTGGTGACTGTCTTCTAGAAGTAAAGGGTGATCTTGTAGGTTAAGTTCTATTGAGCTAGTATCTTCCTCCTGCATCAAGATCAGATCTAATATTCTGCCATTTCCATTCAGTACCTCATTTAGTTATAATGAATTAATATTAATGAAATCAATCAATAGCCTATGTTCCTCATCCCACCTGATCTTGAATTTTTTCAATTTGTTGAAAGTAGTACTGATATGTGTAAAAAGTCGACTAAGACGGCAAATATAATGAAAAAATAAAAATATATCCGATCCTCAATTTCATTTTCACTCCTACCATTTTAAACATATTGTTAATCCAATAGATTTCAGTTACTTTGTTGTATGTTTCACAACTATCATAACCCCTTCCCCATTACCTTTTTTGTCAGGTCATTGTTTCTGTCTACTCTTAACAAATTGTGTTTATCCAAATTTGTAACTTCTAAATCGTAAATCAGCTCCTCTTCGATATTAAGTTTGATATCTTTCAACATTGTCCCTCATCCCCTAAAATTTTGATGCTGAAATTCAATATGAAAAGGGAAAAACAAAAATCTTCGGAATTAGAAAGTATTGATTATCATCTGCTGTTCATATATAATTTGATATTGTCTAATCTTTATCACTTTCACACGAAATATTTTTTCTCTGGCAGTCGATATTTGCGAAAATGTCTCCGTTTCAACTCCACACGTTTTTCGAAGAATATTATATTTCTTTCCAACCTTTTTCAAGAGTTCAAGTTTGTTTTGGATAGTTCTTCCCGAATTACTACACCAGTGGATATGAGGATTTTCTTACGTTCCATTGCCTTCTGTTTATCTCTGAATTTGCAAAAAAGTTCCAGAAAAGCACGAGGTTTTTTGTTAATGGGTATTTCGTTACTGGTTTTTGAACAATTTTTTGATCCTATTTGGTAGATGAATTCTGTACTTTACAGATTATGTCACCGTGCCTTTTACACTCTCATCATCCAAATCTTCCACTCCATGAACTCTTATGTTGTTTTTCATCAACATCTGATCGTGTTTATCGATTCGCCTGAGGACTACGGAATATTTTCAGACTCACGGAGAACTGTTAAGTCACATAATGATCAGGATTGCACGAATTTTGTGAGATCTATCGAAACTAATATCAAAATTGATCCCAGGGCATTCTAGACCTTCACAAACTTAAAAAAATTGGGGAATCCCAACCTACTTATCCCAAATCCGAAAATAAAACAGCTTTTTTGTATCTTTGAATCTGACAAATCAACAACGAATATTCCCGAGACTGACCTGCATGAAAATACCGTCTGTCTGTGAGAATCGACCAAGAAGAAATGAAGAAAGCAATTCTGAATCTGAATAAACATGGTTTTACTTTCGTCTAGCAGTAAAATTTGCTATTCATTGAAATGATCACTACAGTTATCGATTTTTTTGATGTTATAGTCTAGATGCTCTGAGTCGACGCTGGCTTTCCTGGACGCCGGACTGGAAAGGTTCGAGCTCGTTGTACGTTTCGCTTTTGTCATCTCCAGGTTTTGCTAGCTAGTTGATGGTTGCGTGTCAGGGGAAGGTATTTCTGGTTGTGGTGTTGAGGCGGTCTTGCTCTGTCTCAGTAAACTCAGATATACAAATGTTCGATCTAAATCTTTCATAAAATATCTGATTGTTCAACCTTCTGGTATCAATATTGTATTATTTCGTGCTACTTTGTTATTCTGTATCTGTAATGAACGAACAAACAAAATGGTTCAGAATTTGAAATTTATGAAAAAGTCACGAACACATTCAGGTACATTCCTAACGTCTCGAATCAATGGACACAACATTAAATAGCAGCAATGCAATCCCTCGTCCCTAGACTCATTACATTTCTTTCGAAGAAAGTTGAGTATGACTATGAAAATACAGTGATTAGGCACGAAACTTAAGTGAATGGTTTCGATACAATGATAATAGGTACATGATTGAAAAATGTAAATTTAGCGTAACTCTTCGTAAAAGAAGAGGTAGAAATGAAATTTCAAGAAACTCTCAAATGATCTTGGAATTTGCTTATCTATTGTTATATGAACGTACGTATCTGCACTACGACTTCTATGATAATTTTCAAGATTTCGGGCTTCAGTAGAGCGGAATTTTTTTATGAAAAATTCCGAAGTTGTTTGTTCGCGTTCTCAATGGCAAAAGGCTAACTGCCCTTTTGGTTTCACCGAAGGACGGTTCTGAGTTCTAAAACAGATCAGTAGTCGCACAATCACGTTTTGATGAACTGCTCGTCGTTTCAGATCACCTTGCACCGCTTAGGTTCACTTTGAATAAATATATTTATTACTCAGAAAAAAGTGTCCGTTAAATTCATCAGATGCTTTTTTTTTGGTTGGTAAACGTCTTAGAAAACGGCGCGAGTTCGTTACAGGGCAGCTGGTCAAATGTGTGCAAGTCGAATACATAAAAAAACAGATTTTTATGAGTGGTAAACCGAAACATTATTATTTCACTTGTAGTTCGAACAAAACTGTTTTCTATGGCATGAACGAAAGTTTATATAATTGTTTTATACCACATGGGGATCGTAGTTCAATAAAGGTTGTCGTGGATGAGATGTGGTGAACATTCGGAATATCAATGTTAACTGTCAATACTATTGGGAACATAGTGTATACAAGACAATTCCTAATGTTTGGTTGGCTGGCAAACATCTTTTTAATTCTAGCATATTCAATATTCGTTTTTTTTTTTAACTTTCATATTCATATTGATTCATTATACTATAAAACGATCAAAACTTATCTACTTCACCAATGTATGATTGAGTTTAATTTAAATTCGATAATGCGAAACGAGCCTATTCTCGGCGATTCGTTGTGAACTCTACATATGATCATATAATTTTTCCGAAATCTCTATCACCGACGAGAGATGTCATCTTCAAAAGCATCGTTGTGTGCAATTCACATCAAGGCATCCCACTTCATTCCCCGATATCGCTACGTTGATAGTTTCGAAGGAGAAATCGGTAATGTAATGAACTCAATAAGTGAATCCATTGTCTTCCAAGAACGGGAAAAAAGTTCTCGGCATGGCTTCGGTATCAAAATTATCAATCCCTTTTGCGTATCGCCAACGGAAATGAAAATCTTCGACAAAAAATTTCAACCACAAAGAGAGAAACGACGACTCGATCATCTGCTGAAAAATGAAAATCCTTATATCCGCTACGGAATGAATAATGTTGAATTAGCGAGAACCAATAAAATAATTTGTGAGAATGATTCGAAACCTAAAAGACTTTTGTCTTCCATTTTTGAAATTAAGAAGGTGGGGATCGTCAATAATACTGCAAGTCTATAACAAATCATTCAATAGTTTAATGTATCTTCATATGATTGATATCGCTAGAAAAAACAACCTATATTCTCTGGATCTGGAACATTGGAAGTGTAGAGTTTTAAGGAAACTACAGCATGGCGCACTCGGTTTCTTGTGAATTAGTTCTGTTTCACTGGTGAAAACAGACTTCACGATTCCAAAGAAAATTTCGAGCTCTAGTGTTTGGGATACTATCCTTCACTGCTTCCTCAAAAGTCGTTGGTAAGGCCAAAGTAGCCGTACATGGATGACTGCTATCGCAGGAGTCTGAGACTTGGCCGGTAGGGTTTGCGCTTCAATAAAGTATACTTATTTTTACAGACAGGAGTACCGGCTGCGAAGTAAAATGAATATTAGGTAGCAGTTTCAACATTAATTTCAAACAAATTTCCTGAAATGGTGAGAAGATCAAAATAGAAGTGGATCTTTGAATAAAATACAAAACTTTCTTGATGCTTCGAATGCAGTACTTTATCACAATTCCCAACTTGCGTTCGGTTATCAGAGAGATAATGAAATATCAATTCACTCCTCTAACTGCTGAGAAAACCAACATAAGGAGTTGAATTAATCACAGACAATTCGTTCCTGTCGCCTAATCTGTATCTTCCGTGCAGGGAAACTGAAATTCACACCAAGGCCGGAATAAAAAGTATACTCGTATAGATTTCAATATTATTTCTTATTTTTTCAGATTGTGATAGGTTACAAACCCAGAAAACTACGGAACAAAAAGTAAAAAAAAATTTACCGATCAACGGTCAACATAGTTCCTGCTGCCTCTGGGTTGGTCGTTGCTAGTTTGGGATCCAACATCACTCTATTGAATGACTCGGGTTGGTCGAAAAATCGGTGGTTCTTTTGAAAAAATTATGTTGGTTCCTCACTTTTAGGAATCAGTCGTGCTCTGCTCAAGATAAGACGTTGTGGCGATGACGGCGCAACAGTCATTTACTTCATGACTGGTCTTGGAACTTGCAATGAAGAGTGGGAGTTCCACAATTGAAATTGTATCAATAGACAAAGCTATGGAAATATTGTAAATGCTACTGATGCCAAAAATGTGAATACTGAATACTGTTAAATGGAACAGAGATGAAGAAATCGTATAAACTCAGTTGAAATGCGGCAAAGGCTTTTCAAAATTTTCACGAAATTTCATTTATCACTCTGGACAAAGGTAAAAGTCGACTTATCCAGCAACTCGTTCGGCGTATTGGTAGAAACGGTTTACAGTATATTATAAATAATAGAAAAACTAGCCGCCATACCCTGTTTTTCCGCATTTGGAAAACTCAAAATACCCAAGAAGACAAAAAATTCAGGGACTAGTTTCTGTCATTCAGAAAAACGCCAAGTGAAATGGGAGATATTTGAATAAAGGGAAAGCTCATAACAAATATTCAGTAACAAAACTGAGATATATGAGACTTGAATGACAAAATTGAATGGCCTTTAAAGAGAGGGACCAAAAAAAATATCTACTTTGTTCACAGACACTTCCTGATTTCCTTTCTTAACAGTAGTTTGGTCTTTGAGATGTTCTTCATCATCAGACACTTCGGATATTTCTGCCTGATGGACAAATCAGTGAAAATAATGATAACAACGTAAAATTCATATAATTGTTCCAGATAGGAATGTGATCAGGAGACTGTCACAATCAAGCTGATTCAACTCAATCGTTTCCATTTCGTCTAAGTCCAGTATCTGCGAATATAATGAAGTGTTGGTGTATCGAAACGTTCAAGATCACTAATGTTATTTATTGATAAAGCAAAATGAATGGTAAGTCATTCCAGAAAAATCTGAATTTACATTAGGG
Organism: Zygogramma bicolorata; assembly: GCA_032362365.1. Taxonomy (NCBI): domain Eukaryota; kingdom Metazoa; phylum Arthropoda; class Insecta; order Coleoptera; family Chrysomelidae; genus Zygogramma; species Zygogramma bicolorata. The sequence continues at coordinate 97,285 of JAVJAQ010002559.1, read as the reverse complement.
TAATGAGGAAATCCAACAAAGTTAGGCTCAACCGTGCTTTCCGTTATCAAGTACACTGAAACCGTTTCCTGCGTCCTGAGAGCATGAAAACAGTCAATTGTTCTGGGGGGAAACTGGATTTGCTGCTCTCGAATGAGGATTTAGAAACTATTTTTTTTCCTCCAAATGAAAAAAATAGGTTTTCGGAAAGAAGGATAAGATAAAAAATAGTGCTTTAAATCTCATTCACTCCTCGGAACAAAGTTCCTAAATATCAAAGATGAAATTCAGTTGAGTGTTTTTGTTATCCCCACTGTAAAGAAACAGGAAGATAAAAAAACACTCCTTCATTAAAGGAAAAAATAGCTCAGTGCACTCAGTCCTAATTCTGCTATTGTGGTCCTTCCATATAAGCTGAGGCGCTCCTATGAATTTATCAATACTACATGTTAGATGTAACTTATGATTTTTTCAGAAGTACATCATATCTCATATCGACTCAGTACCTGCTGGAAATGGATCTTCACTAAGTACGCAGAGCAGTCACCTATGGCATGTAGTCTCCCCAGCCCATCCGAGGAGCTGAATCAGATACCTCTATTCTGTAGGATTCGCATAATTGGGAGATCGTGATAGAGAATCGCCATAGTATCAATGCGATAGATAAGTTGCAAAACAGTTGATCATGAAACCATTTGGCGAACTTGCCCATGTATACAAGCGGAATCCCCAACTGCGGATCTACAGAAATCCAATGAATTTAAATAACCTTGAAGTAATTTCATTTCATGAATTTTTTGTTTCATATAAGTGTTCGAATGTATTGTGAAATTTTATATTAATAGATATAAAAAATCAAAAAATATTTTTGGTAGGGTGAGATTCATGAAAGATTATTCCCAACTCGTATCAGTTTTCAGACTACTTTGCACTCATTTCATGCCCAATCTAATATCTCTTGGATAACATTTACAAAATAAGATACTTTCAATATTTGTTGTTCATGAGACATAAAAACAAACTCGGCAATGAGTGGAATATAAAGTCTCAATTTCAACGACAATTAGACAATTGGCTAAAGTAGTACATATCCAAAACTGACTGAACAAAAAATACAGAATCATTGTTAGTTGGCTGACCAAGAGAGAAAATTGTTATTTGAAAACGTGTATGGACAAATGTTCAATGCTGATTATCCAGTTGCACTGTGAATATCGTTTCGATAAACAATTACCCAACCTTGATTTGTTGGGTGAAACAATTCAATTTCGAAACAGACTGTCAGTAAAATAATTTTCCGAGGCTATAATCCTTGGATGATCGAAGTCTCCTGAAGATTTATACTCCGAATCGCAGCGGAGCATCGATGCAAAATAATCCCTTGGAAGTTGAATCCCGCCGTCCAACTGAATTGTAGCGGGCGCGGGAGGCTCAAAGCTGTGCTTCCAGTAATGGACCAACGATTATCCCGATTTCTGAGATGAGACGATAACTTTTTCGAAGCGCCATCAAACTGCTCGCTCCGAACCGAACGCATTAGCACTGCACAAATTTTATTATGGATACACGATTAGCAAGAGTCCTCGATTTGGTGGGACCATAATTGTATTTTGTGGAGTTAGTTTGTGAGAAAGGGATCGAATTATGGCATGAGAACTGAAATTTTCCACATGTTTGACATTTTAAGTGTTCCAGAGCTCAAGCCGAGTTCAAGGTGAGTAATACCATTCGATTCTCCTATGCAACTCACAGAAGTCAATTGTGGTTCACTCCAATAAATACTCCACCAAATACAGATGGATGATTTCCATCAGAACTGACATTTAAAAAAATTATCTGAAGCGTAAAGAGAATGTGAACATCGAAGTTTGTATATTCACCAGATATTCTAAAAGATATTTCAATGTTCTTTGTCAGTTTTGTTTGGGTGTGCCATGGTCGAAGACTCATCAATTGTTTGGTTTCATATAGTCCCGTAATTCTGACCAACACATTCTCAAATAAAATTGGGTCCTGATGTTGGCGGAAAGTATAGCCGAAACGTCGTGATTAGAGTTGTTCAAAAAATGAGTGTGTCTTATTTGTCCATTATCCAGTAAATGTCCTTCAACCATTAAAAATACAGATGTAAAAAAAAAACGTTTTTTTTTTCGTTCCTAAAATTTCGTGTTTAAAAGCACATTCGAATGTGCCTATATGAAAGAATATTTAACAGCGGATAGCGATCGGATCCATATAACACGTATAAGCGGATAATGGGTAGTGGTTGGTGATCGAACATTGAAAATTTTCACATTATATTCTAACTGCACTCGAAATATAGCATTACTTCGTTATATCAAATGTTCATTTCATTGTGTATATCGATAGGTTGATTACGTGAAAGAACAGCTTTGCTGAACGGCGCCATCCTATTTTTTTCTCTTGTTTATGTACGAATAAGGACACATCATTATTATTATTATCATTTTTATTATAATTTGGTATGTTTCGAAAGTCGTCTCTTTCGTTGATTTATCTATGCTTTTTTATTCCGATGGCTCACCTATTTTGGTGTGTTCTGACATGGTTCATCTGCGCTAGTTGCTGTGCTGCCTCGAAATCTATTTTGTGACCCGTCTGGTGGTGGTGTTGAAAGAGAGCGGAAAATGATTGTTTTACATATATTGAATTAGTTTGCCATATGATGGAAAAACATTCTTTCATATCACGAGTATTGAATTTGAAATTATTTTTTCTGGAGTTCAGAATGGTCATGGTATCCTGATAACGATATGAAGTTAGATCACAGACTTCAGTTGCAAAAAAACAATATATTTCCTCAGCAAGTTCCCCTTTTTCATTTGATTCCACGAATCAGTCAGTATCATATCGACCATTGATTTCACTAATATTTCTTTTTTAATTCTGCATTATTTTTTGACAATTCAACAAATCCAGTTCCATCAGTCCAATTATTGAGGGCCCGAATAAACGACAAAGAAAAGGAGAAATATCTCCGGATGAAAACGCGACAAAGCCAACTTTATCTTTTTTGATGCAGGGGATCACTTTCTTGACTCTCCCTTCGAGGTTGCCAAACTGATATCTTGTTTGAAAAAATGCAAAGACAAAAAAGTTTCTGGATCTGATGGTGTTTCTGATGAATTCTTGAAAAAAATTACCACAAAACTGGCTTTTTGACAATAATGCTGCATGAAAAAGGACCGAAAGATGATCCATCAAGTTACCGAGGTATAGCCCTCATTAATTGCATCCCAAAAATATGCTCATTATTATTACTGAACTCACCATCGCTACAATGAAACAATAATTAAAAATTATTCCAGAACTTCTCTCGGGGTTTAGAGCAAACCTACTATTATACAAATCAACCTACGTCTCAAAAAAAGCAGAGTATTTGCAGCTTTCGTAAATTTCAAACAAGCCTTCGACTATATCAACCACAACCTTATTTGGCATAACTGTATGAAGTCCGAATATGAGTTTCAAATACTGAAACAAAGTTATGATGTCGATTCAAAGTAATGACTCATATAACGAAATATTCGATATCTCCAGCGGTGTTCTACAAGGTGAACCTTTAAGCCCAATTCTCTTCTTACTGTTCATTTCTGATATTGAAATTTATTTTGAAAATGTGTTGGGGCCAATATATCTGCTAGTAGAGATTTGAATTTGTTGCTGTATGCTGACGATCTTGTCATTCTGAGCTACTCCCAATAGACTTACGGCGCAAACTGACAAGTTAATATATCACAATATACCCATAAAAATGTAATCAAAGAAAAAAATCATAATCTCCAGCAGGAATGAATTTTCCGCTAACAAAAACTTCAGTTTCCGTTACCTGAATGAACCTATTGAGGTTGTTAATAAATTCACGTACCTGGGGATGGTATTCTCGTCCTCTTCCCATTTTCTGGAAATGGCCAAGGTTAACTGTCTCTTAGGCTTAACAAGCTCTTAGAGCCACTATGAATCTCATGATCCACTCCCAAATAATATCATGGCATGCGAGAATCAAACTTTATAATTCAGTCATTCTTTCATCTCTTGCGTACTGTGCTAGTATTCGGGGCCTCAGATTCATAGGAACGAATTCAGGACGCCTCTTTCAAGAGGATGCTTTGCTCAGTTGAAAATACTCCGATCATATTGTTAGACTAAAATCCTTCTCAACAAAATTGAGTCCCATACCAAACTAACAACTGTGAATGATTCCTGCCCCACGAAAATTTGTTTTCTACGTCTGTTTCGACTCAACACGACAGAGTTTAAATTCAACTGGGTGAAACAGATTGCTGATTTTTCCTTTACTCTTGATAGGCAGGTTTTATCACATGATCTTCTCACAAATGATTTTGAGAAATTATCTCCCATTATTATAATCTCCTATCAGTCTCTCTTATTTCGTGAGGATGAGAATAGACTATCCCACTCCGGATATTCTTGCTTGTATAGACTCCTCACCAGTGGAAAAAGATTATTTTATCTCAAATCATCAGCTCCAATCTCGTCCATCCCACAATTGGGAACATGTAACAAATACTATCTGAAATTATCAGCTAATGGCTCTACAATTATTTATAACATACAATGCAGTAATAGAGGAAATATCCATTCTTGCTTTACACAAAAATCCCCCATACTGCACTGTAGATTTCACAACTGCCCTCTGAACCTCTTTCACAGAATGTAACGATACTTCAGACTATTTCATCCTTCTTGGAGACATAAATATCGATAGTATGAATGAAAACATCGATGTACCCACAATTAAATACTTGATTGTAATGAGTGCATTCGAGTTTGTTACTTTGATCAATAACTATACTATGGTGAAAGCAAATACAAAATCTTGTATGGATCATATTTTCATTGAAACTAATTACGATACTGATCTATTATTACCAATGATTATCACAATCTGAAAGTAATTACAAGAGGAAAATCAAAACGAAAACAAAATTGGAAAAGCAATGATTTTATCAATTCCATAATCACACGAGATAGAATATTTCTGGTTCTTCTTCGTAACCTAAAGAACGAAATTTTGAAAGGAGAGCATACAAATTTCAGAAACAAACCGAACAACACTATCAAGAACGGGATGCAAACTAGATCTGACCCCAGAAATGTACTCAGCTCTAGATAACAATAAGAAAGCAATGTAGATTAGATTTAGATTAGATTAGATTTATTTTTCATCTCTTAGGTATACAGCATGTACATGAGATAAATCAATTTCAGTAGATGTGTTTCCTACGGTATATAGTACAAGTAAAAAACTACAGGAACATTGTGTTTGCTACTATAAAAAAGCGTTATAATTTATGAGAAAAAACAATAAAACACACACAAGAGTTTAGCAATGAATAAAATAAAAAAGCATGTAAGATTTTGCTGAAATACGGTAAACAATATACCTAAACGGGTAATTATTTCCATAAGATCTACCATCTGGCATTCTTAAACTCATTAATGGAATAGAAACAATTATCAAGCAGAAATTGCTTCAATTCTTTTTTGAATCCCCTGTGATCGTGGATTCTTTAAATTTTTTCTGGGAGGTGATTGAAACCATTGGCACCTGCATAACGGGGGGATTTTTTATATCCCATTTGATTAAATCGTTTCAGGTAGAGGTTGGGACCCGATCGAGTTGAATACTCATGTATTTCATGAGTTTTAGTAAAGGAAGATAGGTTTTCATGAACATAAATTAATATTTTATACAAATATATGCCGGTCAAAGTGAGAATTTTATATTTGTGAAAAGTTTCCTTGCAAGACTCGTTATAAGACATATTGAAAATCAGCCTCAAAAATCTCTTCTGAATTATGAAAATACAGTCTACTTCTACAGATTGCACCCAAATCGTAATATTTGTATTCAGTATTGAGTAAACGAAAGAGTAATAAAAATTTAGGAGATGATTTTGATTGAAATTGTTCTTCAAAGTCATGAAAGCAAAGTATGTTTTATTCAATTTTGTACATAAAAAGTTAATGTGTTCTTTAAAATCTAATTTGCTGTCCAGTTGTGTTCCTAAAAACTTTGGGTGTGTGGAGGATGTCAGTGTAGTTGATTCAATATTTAGTGTTATATTATTTATTTCTTTATATTTGTTGATGAATTCTATTGACACAGGTTTCTTCAAATTGTTTATTAGGTGGTTGTTATTGCACCAGTCCGAGAAATTCTTTATTACATGTGATAATTTATGTTCTAAGCCCTTCATACTATCCGATGTAACAATGATAGTGGTATCATCTGCGTATATGAATGCTCTTCCATACTCAATGGAATATGGAAGATCATTCACATACAGGAGGAAAAGGAGTGGTCCCAAAACACCCCCTTGCGGAGTGCCAAGTTCTGTTGTTTTTTCGTCAGAATATGTATCACTTATTTTAACCTGAATTTTTCTGTGATTCATGTACGACTGGATCCATTGGTTTATTGAACCACGAATTCCGATTTTTTCTAATTTCCCACACAGAAACTTTGGATTTATGGTTTCAAACGCTCTAGTCAGGTCGAAGAATATACCACAGACAAATTTTCCCTCATCTATGTTCTCATGTATATACTGAACCATGTCCGTAGAAGCAGTTTCGATAGAGAAATTTTTGCGAAAGCCATATTGGCAAGGAGTAATTGATATCGCAGATCTAACGGAGGCATTCGTCACGGTCAGCCATCCACTCCTTTTGAAATCCCTTCAAAAATATTGGCCTAGGAGGGAACACACAAAAGTTTTTCATTGCTACCTAATAGACAGGAAGCAATATGTCAAAATCAGCGACGACAGGAGCAAGTTTAGAAGATTTGTATATGGTGTACCACACCATCCTGAGCACAGTATTATTCGATATTCATCTCAATATGGTTAAGGCTTTCGCGGCCGAGGTTTTCAGTATCACTACTTTTCTTCGGGTTTGAAGGCCGTCGTTCTTTGGAATTTCTTTCCTGACGTTTCGCTAGCGCGAGTGGTTAGCTCTTTCAGAGGCTCACTCATCTTGACTATTATTCCGATGACTGGAAATTTCAATTTCGTAAGGCGTATTTATATTGATGGAGGTAGTTTGGAGTGTTAATTACTTCGGTCGGATTCGGAGAATAATCATCAGTATCAGTTGACGCACTACCTGCCGTGATTCGTCAGTTTGTCCTAGCCTGCAGTTTCTTTCATGCTCTCTGAGCCTCGTTCCCATAGATCTTTCAGTGGTACCGATGTATACCTTCCCGCAGGTGCACGGTATGCGATAAACCCCTGCTGCTGACAGTGAGTCTCTTTTGTCTTTAGCCGACATGAGGCTTTGTTGGATCTTCTTGGTCGGCTTGAAAATCGTTTTTATGTTGTATTTCCGCAAGAGTTTCCCAATTCTGTCTGTGACCCTCAGGATATATGGCAGATATGCATTTGCAATTATCTGAGAGTCCTCCCTATTTTGAAGTTTCATGCCCCTGTTGATCTCGGGTACACTGTATCCATTTGACCTCAAGGTCACTTGAAGATGTCCCAATTCATACGAAAACAGAATTTCGAATACAGCCTCTCAAGAATTGAACATGAATATAATATTTTTCCCAATATATATATATATATATATATATATATATATATATATATATATATATATATATATATATATGAATAGATTAATTTATTCTTCATCTATTCTGAGCTCCAGTTCCTCATGTAGATTTTGAAGATTCTCTCTCTTTCGTCGATTTATTCTCCTTGATTGTTACTTTTTTGAAGTAGTAAGTTCTGTTCGACAATATTCTCTCAGACAGTAGGAATTAGCATATTCGAATATTGTCAGAGGGGACATCGAATAGTCATGTGAGACTAGAACATGTATCATTTCCCAACTGTTGCCCAATCATCTCAAAAGCCAGTTTCTCTGTTCTCGAATGAGTCTAGCTTGTTGACGTGGAACAAAGTTTGGTTCGATGGTTTTTCACGAATTGAATAACTGAACACCTTTTGTTTTCATTTCTGTGGTGAAACCAAATGGAGCTATCACAGCGTCCAAAAAAAATTTGGTATTTGTGGAAAACTAGACTTTAAAGCTCACCATGGCGCTCAAATATGTGGTTATACTTCGATGAATCCAAAGTAACAGCGGCCTTCAAACCTCTTGGCTTCAACTAATATATACACTTCAGAAAAAAAAAGGGTTGACTGATGTTCATTACCGAGGACAAATATACAGGTGGTCCACACCATCACATCAAAAAATAAAAATCAGAGTTCTTGTATGAAGGGGTATCAAAATTGATCCCATAGATGTTATCCGATTTTTTGTAGTTGTGGAACTATGAAATATTCAGGACATTATGTTTGTACTTCCACTTAAAAAACGATTCCTTACATCAACGCAATTTGCAAAAATTTGTTTTTGATATGAAAAGTTCAGGTTGGAGCACGAAATAGTTGAAAGAATTTTCAAAAAAAATCTGACACGAAATTTTCGGTTTTGACGTTTAGCAAACAATTGGACGATCATTTTGATTTAGTTTTGTTTGGTATGCGCGAGGTATTTCTCACGTAAATTGGCCTTCGGAATGACAAAATGGTAATGACAATTTGTCTGACACCAAAAATTATCTTTACTTAATATCCTTTACAGTACTTTTGAAAGCTAGTTTCAGCGAATAATAGTCTATTGGGTGAGTATTTTTGTGTTATTTCTTGTGTTATAATAGAAGCTCAGGGTGCCACAGAGTCTTCAAAATCATCAAGGAACCGTGGACTTCTATTTGATGTTGAGGATTCATCTCTGCCTTGCACTTTTCATTTCTGAACAAACCATTTGCAACTTGTATTGATGCTGGATATCAGGATGTTCCCTGTCAATCATATCATGTATTCATGAACCGGTTCTGCCCTGTTACATTGCTATAATTAAAAAAAAAACACTCTAGTTTTTTTTTTTTTCATTGGTATTCCGGAACCTTCTCTGATGTATTTATAATTTTCAAGTGGGTACCAAATAGGTGTATTGAAAATACATCTAGCATCTTTTCATTATCGTTCAAATATTTCCATTCCGGAGAAGATTATCGACATAAAAACCTTCTTCGAAACAAAAAATCATAGTATCAATATTCATTGATAATTGCTTAGAATAAAAATTTCAAATTATCTCTCAGATTGGAACCTTCGGTGAAAAAGTTGAAACTTTTCCTAGGGATCAATTACGCTAACAACGAATTTTTGCACTTGACGCGAGTTTCGCTAACAAACTTAGCAAAATTGATCAATTGTTTTCTCCTGAAGATGCTTATCTTGTTAGCGAAACGCGCTTCGAGTGTTGGGGTAATTGATCTCTAGGAAAAATCTCAGTAATTGTAACAAGTAAGGCAATCAACCTTAAAAAATATACTTTGATTCAATAACTATACCCTTTGAGCACTCAATAATGCAGAAATATTGCTGCGAGTTTTATTTCTCTACCATCTTAAATTTCATCAGAGGAATGAAATGTTGAGACTTGTTGATTGAAAAAAAGACTACAGCAAACTCATTCTCCCCTTTTAACTCAAATGTAGCAGGAAAAAGTTTCTGTGATGTTATCGTAAATTCCATTACAAATATTTTTATGTATATTCTCGGAAAACATTGCTACATGTTTATTGATTGTTCTTGTCATTCCCAGATGAAGTTATGCAATATTTTCAGATGATCGAATAGTGGTATTGCTATATAGTTTTTTAAGAAACACTGCTGTAAGCTAATTCTGTTCTAGTGTTGAAACATCTCTCATCGAATATTTGGTAATAGTGTACAATGTTATATTCGGGCGTAATTACACAAGTGCTTCAAAATTACCGATAATTTTCCATGAAAGCATGTTGTCTTTTAGCAAAATATGAAAATAACCGAATGCAGTTTCTTTACTGACAACATTTTCGAATGGAGAATTATCAGGTTTATTTTGATGCACGAGTGTAATTCGGTAGAATATTTCCGGAGTTAAAACAACGACGTTTAAAATTCAGTATTTATGCCTGTCAAGTGACAAATGTACATTTTAACAATCGTTACTTAAATACACGGACCGAGCGGGTATTTTTCGATACCTATCGGGTATTTACCAGCCCGAAAATGTCCCGCCGGGAATTTATCGCTGTAATTGATCGAAAATGTCCCGCATCATATGGGATTTTCAACATACGATGAAAATATTCATAATAATGTTACCCTCATTCTCAAAAATCATAATGAGTTGGTAATTCCATTTTTTCAAGAATACTTTATACGTGTTTCTATTTGATCTGAATGCAAACTCTCTATCTGATTTCAGTGCTTTCTCAGATACAAAATTGAGATCTGTAAGAATGCTCATAACGATAACTGCATTGTTCTCAGTGCATTAACCCCAATTCTCCCATCTAGTTTTCGTTTCACACCGCCATATTGCCATTTCCAGCCAAACTGCAACGCGAGAATAATCCCATTCACTTTCAAACTCTCAACTTGAGCACAGCTAGCATTATCATCCTAATTCTATCAGAATGCTGGGCTGATAAAAAAAGACCACCGTCGTCCTACAAAACTAAGGAGCCATTAGCCCCGAGAACTGCAAAAACTTTCCAGCAGCGAATTAACAAAACAAACTTCTTAACGCTCTTATAAAAGTAACTTATCTCTCGGCCCTATTGCGATATCTAGCTTATTATTTATATTACAAAACGGAGAGTATCCAAGCGCCGTTTGTGATGAGTAATTGGTAGTCTGAGGCCAGTCCACTGAAGTATTGAGGAGTTATAATAATGGTTGAATTCATTCACCTATTTAAAACCATTCAAAGATATATGAATTGAACGATGTGGTTCAGATATTCATGGTGAATGAGCAATACTGTAATGAAAGTAAAAAGGAAATGAAAAGCGTATGAAACGTTAATTATATCCACATTTTCTTATGCCCACGATATTGATATTTGAGTACGTCTTCGTGGTGTATCTCTGGAAGTGAAAAAAGTTAGAGGGTGATCACAGTCCACTGAACTCAAGCCTCATTTGGCTCACTGTGATTCCTCTACATAGAAATGAGTACTTCGTGCGGTGATTTATTCTTATTGAGGGGGATGAAGAGCAGTAACATTCAACATGCTTCAAGTGCTCATTCGCTTATTTATAGTTCCTGCAAGAAGGTGAGCTGATTGCCTCTTTTTTGAGAGTTATTATAGTACAGCGCCTCGTCCTTTTAGATACTTAGTTATCTGAAGATTCTTTCTTGTCATGGACAATTATTTTTAGACCGTTACTAAATGAGGGTGTCTGACAGGGTAATCTGTACTGATGAATCCGATATGGATACTAGAATGATATTTTTGAGTTAATTTTACCACCATCGTCATCGGTAGAATCGGTATTAGTTTTTAACTGAAATCTTTTTCAATAGAGCTCATTCACGAAAATCAATCTGAAAATAGCTGTGGACACCCGTTTCCCTAGCATATAAAGATGTCATATAAAGATTTTTTCTTCATTTGGCGGAACTAACTTACATGCCCTACCGTAACGCAGGTCGAGCGAGGTTTGGCTATCATACATTGAATATTTTGTCATTTTCACTAATGCACTATCAGCGTCGTTTCTATTCTATCTATTGTGTTTATTCATACCAGAAAATTTATAATATAGTTTATTTCTTTCAATGAATCAGAGTGGTAACTGGCATCAATGCAAGATTGTATACATGGTATAATCATTTGTTGGGAACTTAATAATTTCATCATTTCTTAAAAATTCGAAATACAGGAGGAAGCATAGTGGGATACATACATCTTCATATAGAGAACCTTCATCTCAGAAATCATAGATTTGATTGAAACGAAAAACTGAGATTATTGGTTTTGAAATAGAATCCTAGAATGTATGTTCTTATGTATTTTCACAATGACCTATCAGATTTTGATAAGGATGTCATATTATTCATGCATGCCTGAAATCACTCGATTCTCACCTCATTCTTTATAAATACATTCTTCATAAATACTTGTACATATTGGTTGCAAAAACAACAATCTCGACTTTATGACATTGCTTTTTCTATTAGAAAAAATATTTCTCCAGATTCTTGAAAGAGACCAAAAGTCATTCCTCTACCGAAAGTAAAAAACTCGGAAATATTTAACAATCTTCAATGTATCAGTATGTTACCCACATTATCGAAAATATTGTAAGAAATCATGGAGTCAAAAATAAGGATCTTCTTAGAAAAAAAATAAGATATTGCCTCTCGAACAATCTGGGTTCAGAAGCGGCTACAGTTGAGCAACAGCACTTTCTGATGTTGTAGATGATATCGTCAAAGCTCAGGATAGCAGTAAAATATGTGTTTCAGTTTCACCAGACTATTCTAAAATTTGATATGGTGAATAACGAAATTTTACTTTTTCAGTTCCACTACTATGGATTCAGTGAGTCCGTCTGCAATATGCTATTATCTTATCTAGGCGATATATTTCAGAGCGTTCAAATAGATGACAAAGTATTCCCCGTAACAGAAGTCTTGTCTGACGTTCCACAAGGTAGGTCATAAACTCCAACCTAGACGCATTATCCAATATATCAAACAGACATTTACTTAAAGTTAACCTCAGTGAATCTAGTGCATTTCTTTTTTGCCCAGACAGTGTTAGAAATGATACTTTGCCCATTTCAGATTTGAGAATTTGCACCAAAAAAGATTCATGCAACTCGAAAAACTTGCATGAACACATGCAATTTTCTGGAGTTGCAGCGACAAACTTGCATCGCCGAAACAGGCTGAAACACATTCGACAACGAAAACAAAAATGCATTTCTGAAGTTATGAAAAAACACTACACTAACAACTTCATCTTGTCACATCCGTGAAATGAAGCACCTCCGAGTAAACGAACGTCTGGAATCAGGAATTCCTGTCAACATTCCCGGCATTCGATCTCTCGCAACAATTAAGACCGAACGCGTCTCGGAAATTCCTCCTCCCGATAAACCCGCGCTGTGTCTGCGATATAGCCTTGATATAGCGATCATCCTAGAGAGGCGAACTGAGCATTTGTCAAAGATGACAGCGACGTGCTCTGAAGGCACTTTTCACCCCTGCAGCCTTTAAACTATCCGTTCTCAACTCGTTTCATAGTCTCCTGACTTGGACACATATGCGGCCAGGAATATGTTACACGTTATTTATGAATGTGTCGGCGTTTCATTAATGGGCTGGAGTAAATCTTTGAGAAGGTTCGTGTTCTTCACTTTGATTGCTGCGCTGCAGAACAGGTGGTGGCGGTTATATAGGAAATAGGTGCGGAGCTACAGATTTTGCAAAGATGAAAAGTAATAGAACTTATTCATCATTTGAAATCCCTATAATTGAATTGTACAAGTCTGAAAGACTCATCAAGCAGAGAACAAAGGGTCTATCACAGTAAACATGAAAGTGAGATTATGAAATTCACAGAAGCGAACAGAATAATGAGGAAGGTGCCAGAATTGCTTCAACTGAATAAAATGCCACATTCGCACGAGACTTACAGAAACGATTTTTCAACTGTTTCTGATTGCCAATTCTTCCGAATCTACTGAGAATTTTATTGAAGCAGATCGTTTTACTGATTGATACCCATGTATCGCTGGTATCCGATCGGAACGTCGACGGAACACCCAACTTGAAATTTTATTTCACTTCTTGTTCGAATTGTTTCATATATCTTCATTCAATGGACCACGCAGTTTTCTTAAATAAAAAGTGGCATTCGGCTTATTTCACTGAAATTTTGCATGCAGGCTCAAACTCCGGAAACCATCGCCTGACCTACCACAAAACCCAGAAACCTCTGTCCCGCAGTTTTCTTTTGAGAGATGGCTTTTGGCTGATTTTGCTGAAATTCTGCTGAGAGGTAGTTTTGAACATGGCGATTAGAAGTCTTCATAGGCTCGAACTCCAGAAACCATTTCCCGACCTACCACAGAACCCAGAAACCTCCGCAAGGTGGCGGCATCAATTATTACAAAATGTAGTATTCATCCACCAAATTCATTCGTTGTTTCAGAAACAAAGCAAGAAAAAACAAGGAATGTATTTCCAAACTCAAAAATAACAAAGCACCCCCAGACCCAACAGTCTCACATTCAAAGTTCTGGAAACCATAGCAGATGAAATAGTTTCTCCACTGGAATTCATGATTAACTGGGGTATTAGAGTGGAAAAATTTCCAGGCGTATTCAAGAGTGCATTCGTATGACCAATATTGAAAAAGGGTAATAAATTGAATATGTCGGACCATCGATCTACCTCTCTGATTTCGAATCTATACGAACTCGACTCGACTTCGGAGGTCGAAACTCTAGAATCACCTAGAAGATGGCAATATATATATATATATATAGATGATAAGTATTCTCGACCGTCTATTTGTACACAAAGTTGTTTTTTTTTTTTTTTTTTTTTTTGTCTATATCAGGGCTTCGGTCTGAAGAAAAAGATTACTCTTTTTAGCTACCCGAGCTTTCGCTAATTTTTATTAGCTTTTTCGAGGGCTACAATATAAAATGGACATCAAAAAGTATAAATATAAAAATAGAAGGTACATACTTGTGCTATTTGAGGTTTTTTTTGTGAATGAAATGTAAAGATAAAACATGAGATGTGTAAATTTTGACAATGAAAGGTGAAGTTATTGATTTGGAAATTCATAGTGTTCTTTTCACTGATGAAAGTTATATACAAGATGTATTTATTTGTTTAATAGAAACGAATAAATTTTACTGAGGTTTTCAATATCTGATTTTTTGTTCATGTTGTTTTTTCTCGTTTTAATATATATATATATATATGCGGAATTGGTATTCTGGGAGTTTATCCGTGTACAACATCTCCGATAAAACTCTTACTGAAGAAGAGAAGAAGGTACTCAGCAGAGGTTTCAACTTCGCCATTACCCCGGAAAAAGTACCAAATGAGGGGATAATTGCCAGTATAGAAGCCACACTACAGGATATACCAGAAGAGACAGCAGAGGATATGAGACAGAACATTGCTCATATCCTAAAAATATGCAGACCACCACAATCAAACCTTCCTCGGAAAGAGAGAGAAGCACTGAGGAATTTAGGAAAGTATGAGGACATCACTATCCTACCAGCAGACAAAGGTAATGCGACCGTGGTCATGAACACAGAGGATTACCAACAAAAAATGACTACTATTCTCCAAGACGGTTCCTGTGGTCTCGGTAGTGTAGTGGTTAGCATATCTGCCTATCAAGCGGAAGGCCGGGGTTCGAATCCTCGCCGGGCCACCGTGCTGGGTAATCGCACGTAGAAAGGTAAGGCCTCGTTGATCCACAAGTTTCGACTTCTGAGGGTTGACGTTCGTCAGCTGGTTAACGAAAACGAACAATTTTTTTTAGAACAATAAACCATCAGCTAGGGATCCAACCACCTACCTGGAGAAAGTCACGAAAGATAAAATAAAATCTTTCAAATTAGGCCCAGAAATAGAAAGGCAAATTATACCCCGAGAGAAATCAAGCAAATGCCCGAAACTCTACGGCCTACCCAAAATCCATAAGGCAGGCGTACCCATACGATCAATAGTGAGTGCCTTCGACTCTTCAACTCAGAAGCTGGAAAAATACTTGGCACAGATAATGCAGCCCGTGACAGAAACAGCAGGTTCCTATGTCAAAAATTCAGAACACTTGGTAGAGATAATAAAAAATCTCCAACTGAACTGAACCATAACGACATCCTAGTCAGCCTAGATATCAAGTCCCTGTATCCCAGCGTTCCCATTCAAGAAGCTTTGTCAATGATCGAAGAAAGAGGAGACTTTCCACATCACGTCACAGAATTGACGAAACACTTCATGATGAACACTTATTTCATCTTCAACAACAGATTCTACAAACAGATAGAAGGAGCTCCCATGGGCTCTTCCTTATCCCCAGTTGTAGCAAACCTGTTCATGATGAATTCCGAGGAAAAAGCACTACGGAATTCTCAACAAAAACCGAAGCTATGGAAGAGATACGTAGACGACATCTCCATCATCTGGCCTCATGGAAAAGAAGAGTTGACTCGCTTCGTGGCAAATCTGAATAGCTTGAATCAGCGCATACAGTTCACTACGGAATTAGAAGAAAATAGACAACTCCCTTTCCTAGACCTATTGATAACCAGAAAGCCGGACAACACTTTAGGATACACAGTATATCGAAAGCCCACCCACACAAACAGATACCTACACGCCGAATCCCACCATCACCCCACACAACTACAATCCGTAGTCAACACGCTGGTGTCCCGATCTTTTCGTCTGACGGAAACAACAAACAGACAAGCAGAGCTAGCAGAGACATCAAAAGCACTTCAACAAAATGGCTATGGAACACACTCAATCAGAAGGGCAATCCATGCGCGAACAAACCCAAGAAAAACTAGGACGGAGGACCCCCTAGAACCCAGAAAATCAGTGACACTACTTTTCTTCAAAGGTGTCACCGACAAAATCGGAAGACTAATGAGAAAACAGAATATACGAACCGTCTTCAAACCTCAAAGGACCATTTCGTCTTGCTTACCGAGACCAAAGGACAGGATCCCTCTCGAAAACCAAGGAGTATATAGCATCACATGCGGGGACTGTGATAAGCAATATATTGGCCAGACGAATAGAATGTCAGCTAGAGTGCAGGAACACAAAAATAGCATAAGGACAAAACAAACATCTTCCGCCCTGTTTCAACACCACCACCAGACGAGTCACAAAATAAATTTCGAGGCAGCAAAGCAAATAGCGCAGGTGAACTATTTCAGAACACGCCAAATTAGGGAAGCCATCGAGATAGAAAAACATGGAGAAATAAACAAAAGAGACGACTCCCAAAATATTCCAAATGTCTGGAGGGCCCTCATCAACAAAAAGAAAAACAGTTCAGGAAATGGTCCTTCGGTGGATGCAGGTCACCACAAACCAGACCGACCGTTACTACCTGAACAGTCATTAGCCAAAAGTTCGACAACCATAATCAATCCGACGGCTGAGGGAGCAGATCATATTGGCTACAATTTACGACCGAGAAATCATTTAAAAACTGGCAGAAGTTTTTCAAACAACAGTTGCTAGCACCAAGTAGGAGCAGTAAAATTCTTGAAAATGCCAACTGAGATGTTGGCGAAATGTCGAAAGTCAATACCGACAAATCAACGGATAAACTCCCAGAATACCAATTTCGCATACTCAAGTATCCGTGAAAACCTTCACTGTAACATATATATATATATATATATATATATATATATATATATATATATATATATATATATATATATATATATATATATAGTCTCGTCCCCCTATCCTTGTAACATCATCATACAAAAGTTTTACCTACATTGTGACATCCTCCAACGCTGTGACATCCAATTTCGGATGTCACAACGTTTTCTTTATTTTTCGGCCAACTGGAAGATGAAGAGTGCAGGGGGTACCTATTTTGAAAGGATGCCATAAAGTATGGAATCTATATAAGAAAAAATTCATATACATCCTCGGATATACTATTTTTGTATACACCGATGACGTGTATACACGTGGATGAAGAAACCCTGTGACATCCTGCAAGTATACACTGTTATCAGTCCATGATGAGTTGTGACATCCAACATTTGGCAACGCCACAAAAATATATTTAGGGATGTTATACTTTTAGAATAGGTTATCGGGATTTCCCTTCATGGTCAGTGCATTATGTGACTTCCAGAAAGAAAGACATACTGTCGTGAGGAATTGGAGTATTGGGAAGAGTTAAGGAAAATATACTATTACCATTTTTTGAGATGTAACAATTGTCTCCAGTTGTCTTGGGAATATTAACAGGAAAAAAAGATGATGATTCTTCGACCCACTTATATTTGTTTAATCATCAACTATTATTTCATATTATCAACTCTGTTGAAACCTGTTGCTGAAAACGGAAGGAATTGAAATATAAAAACAAATGAGGTGATCAAATCCAAACAAAAAGGTCGACATGAATTTTTTGGTTGATAATGAAATTGAAGGTTTGATTGGTCAAAGAAAGTAATGTGTGACAAAAAACTGAGATATAGATTATGAAATATTAGTCAGAAAATTGTTTGTAAAAGGAATAAATGAAATACTATTGTGACAAGAAAAGTGAGATATCGAATATGTGATATTAGGCAAAAAATGTCATTGAAGAAATAAATGAAATAGTATAAACAGATGTTAAAACCAAGGTTCGGGTTGAGTATACCCACGATGTTTTGTCGTTTCGTCTACTGGCGATAACTTTTTTTTCATTATTTTGTTTTTAGTAACACGTTTCAATAGAGTTACTAATATGGACAATGGAAGTTCGAACCATTACCCTAGAGCAAAGGATATTGTCAACCACATTGAAGCAACTCAGTTTATCTTTTTTATTATTTAGTTTCATTCGTGTATTAGTTCGTTTGTTTAGGTCAGATGTACCAATTTGATTTTGACAAAATTTCATTCACAATTCATAAATTCGATATAGCGATTCCAAGATGGCGGATGAGTTTCTTTATTATGATCTGGTTCAATTCAAAACTGGTTTGTGGGGGTTTTCGGGGTCTGAGTTTATGTTTCTTTTTCATTTACATTCATGAATTGAAGGTGGAGGACGAGTTTCATGAATATGGACTGATATAATTAAGAATTGGTGTGTAGGGTTTTTAGGGTCTGAGAGTATGATGATCTTCATGTCAAATTTTCTAAATACTTCAGTAAGATCGGAGATTATGCAAGGTTTCACAAGATTCATAAAATAAAGATATCAGTTTCAATATGATGGAGAAGGTTTGCGATTATAGTCAGATTCTTTTCAAATTTGGTATGCGAGGATTCGGGATGAAAAATTTTGATTTTTTGTCCAAACCAATTACCTCAAAATGAAAGCTCCACAAGAGTGTTTTGGTACGATTTCATTCGAAAATATGGTGATTTTAGGGGTTGACAATAATGAATTTACTCTAAGATTTTAATTTTCAATCATTACGACATTCATTAACGCCCGTAGCCAAACATTAATAGATATTACGCTGGCGACAGCCAAAATATCAAATAAAATTCAAGACTGGCAAGTGTCTGATCATATTTCTATGTCAGACCATCGCTGGTTGACCTATACGGTAAACCAGGATCTCAGGACCACTGTAAAATCCCGCGATCCGAAGAGGACGGATGTAGCTCTATATAATCGACTCTTGAAAGGAGCTCTGCGGGAGACGGAGGCCCTGACTCCTAGTAATAGTGAAGAATTGGAAAGGTACACGGTATCTATCCAAAACAAAATAGACATTGCCTATAAGGAATCCTGTCCGATGAGGATGGTACAGACAGAAAGCACAACCAATAAATGGTGGTGTCTTGAACTGGAACACCTCAAAAAGACAGCGAGAACGACCTTTAACGAAGCAAAACGAACAAAACTCGAAGCGGACTGGGAAATATATAAAGCCAACCTCAGAGAAATCAAAAAAGTCTGAAGACAAAAGCAAAGAGAAGCCTGGAGAGTCTATTGTGAGGCAATCGGAGATTTCCCGCAAGTTTCAAGGCTACAGAAGGCACTCTCAAACGACCACCATAAGAGTATCGGCATCCTAACGAGAGAAAATGGCGGCAAAGCCACCAACCTCCAAGAGAGCGCCGAGATTCTTATAGAAACTCACTACCCAAGTTCTGTCTTCCCTGGAACGACGAACCGGACGGATGTACCAATAACACCCTCACAATACGACTGGCAATTTGATAGTACAATAATAATTGATGGGGGGCAAGATAAGGTGGACATATCGGGCTTTTCCCCCTTCGAAGCTCCAGTACCTGACGGTATAAGACCAGCCCTACTGCAATGAGGATTGGATATTCTTATGCCGCACCTGGTCGGAATATTCAGAGCCTCATTAGCTCTGAGGTATGTTCCCAGTAAGTGGAGAGAAGTACGAGTGGTGTTTATACCCAAACCAGGAAGGATGGATTACACTTTACCAAAAGCATTCCGACCAATTAGTCTCACATCGTTCTTTTTGAAAACAATGGAGAGGCTGTGCGAGCGGTATATAAGAGATGAAGTTCACAATCCACTTCATCCGAATCAGCATGCATATGCTCCGGGAAGGTCCACTGATTCGGTCCTTCACCAAGTGGTTGGCAGAATCGAGAGATCATTGAATAACAATGAATCCACCCAGGGTATATCCATAGATATCGAAGGAGCGTTCGATAAAACGACCTTTCCAACAATCACCCAGCAACTTAACTCCGGAACATACCCCTGGTGGTAGGAGAATGGATACTGAAGATGCTCTCTAGTAGAGCAATAAGTATAAATGTAGAAGACATTACTGTGAGGGGACTGGTCATGAGGAGATGACCGCAGGGAGGGGTCTTATCACCCCATCTTTGGAACATAGTCCTGGATACCCTGATTAGTCACCTCAACAGTAATGGTTTCTACACAATGCATATGAAGATGACATAGTTATCTTGCAGACCAGCAAATTCGTGAACACATTGTGTGATAGAGAGTAGGATGGTCTCAAATTAACAGAAACATGGTGTAAAGAATACTTACTGTCGATCAATCCCAAAAAGACGGAGATAGTCCTTTTCACTAGGAAAAAAGAAGAGCAAAACGAGCATATGTGGCCTCTGAGCAGTATCGAACGACCGTGGGACGCACATGGGGTCTCTCGCCCCGTGTAGTCACCTGGATCAACACTGCAATAATAAGACCTAAGCTAACGTAAGGAGCCATTGCATGGGGACCGAAAACTCTACAAGCAACGGCCATCCAAATATTATATCAAATACAGCGAATGGCTTGTCTAAACATCACAGGAGCCATGAGAACGACACCAACCGCGGCAATGGAATAAGTGACTGGTCTGACACCTCTGGACCTGCACGTCAAGGAGCTAATGGCCATGCTACGATTGCGCACGGCTAGTGTGAACCCCGAGGTAGGAATGGGTCAACTGAGGCTGGGCCTGTGGAGAGAGGCGCTCACTGCGGTACCTCTGCTACAGGCAGCCAGTGACGCAATTGAACCCACGTTTGTGTTTAATAAACCCTACAAAATACAAATGAAACAGAACATTGAGAGAGATGCTGCAAATGCAATACGCATATACACAGACGGCTCAAAAACCAAGGAAGGATCAATATGTGGAGTTTACTCCAGATCACTTAGCCTAAGGATTAAGTGGGGAATGGGTAAAAATACCAGCGTGGTTCAAACAGAACAGGCTGGTATCTCAATCACCACAAAAGAGCTAATCCGAAAAGGAATTTCTGGCAAAAACATAATAATCTGCACTGATAGTAGACAAGCCCTACTAACCTTGAATAGACAACGTATTATCTCAGGGTTAGTACTAGAGTGCCACCAAGATTTAGCTACCGCCTTGGTAGATAACAATATCGTATCAAGGTGGGTCAAAGGGCACGACAGGAGCAAAGGTAACCGCATTGCTGACTCTTTGGCCAGGATGGCGGCTAGACTGAAAATTTTGGGACCAGATGACACCCATGGCTTGACGACTTCGACAATTGCGGAACTAGCCAAACGTTACACCCATAGTCAATCCCTTAGGAGATGGGATGAAACCAAAGCATGCAGTTCTGCCAGGATCACCCTGGGCGACCCTGGGAAACTGGATCCGAATAAATATTTGGCGATGATCAGGAAGAACCTACGTTGAATAGTGGGATTTCTGACTGGACACCGTCAACTAAGGAAACACCTCCATATTATGGGGCTTGTGGACACACCTCTATGCGGAATATGTGAACAGGAAGATGAAGCTATCAGGCATGTCTTATGGGAATGTCTGGAGCTATTGTCGATAAGAGAGTGTGTGTTCGGTGAGTCTCGGCCTACACCTGCCGATATTAAGGATATGTCCCCTGGTGACTTTTCCTCCTTCCTGGATAAGGCAGGATGGACAATGTCATAGGAGGGTGACTCCTTGGGAGGTCATATTGTGGCCTAAGTGCTGTGGGTCTACACTCATTCCTCCCTACTCTACAGATACAGAGAGATAATTTTCAGTCCAAATTCATTCAAACGTGTTCGCGAATAAATCGTGGGCTCAAATCAAAATGTTTATTGTGAATAAATATAATAAACAATAATTTGTTTCATTGATGTTTTTTTTTCTAACTTCTCAAATCTTGCAAATGATTGTTGACCACTAGCTCACACCTCAGAAAAATAGCCTATAATGAAGATGCTTCGTCATGAATGTATGCACTGAAGGCATGCTTACTAAATGACAAGATGAATGATAAATAAAACACCTTCACAAGGACGAACTATTTTACAAATGCGCTTGAAAGTATTAATTTCGATGTGTGATGTAGGTTAGGATCTCTCTGAGTAACAGATTTGAAAAATCTTGACGCTATTGTATTCGAACTGGTACTTTGATTGGCAACCGCTTAAATCTGTTAGTAATAGAATAACCTGGGTTATACATATAATAACATTATTTTTATCTATTTATTGCAATTGAATGACAGCTCAATTTTAAAAACATTTTTCGATGAGTTTTCATTTCTAATAAACACAGGATTATAACCAATAACCAAAACGAACAAGTTGCTTTACAAACGTGTACCACTCATGTGAATTGTATTCTAATTTGAAATATTATTCACCTACCACCACTTGATCCATCATTTATCTACTCATGATATATATAGAAGAAAATGTACTGGTAGTGGATGAAAATGGTGCATAAGACTATTCTTACTTCGTCTCCTTATTTCACTAGTTACAAGCGTCCCAGACAGTTTCGTTGGGAAAAATGTTTTCTGCTATAACTATTATTTCCTCGAAATATGATTTTTGATCCTCTAGTTGGATATTCAACTTGATTCGTGGCAACACTGTTAGGATGTCACAATGTGCTAGGATATTTTGAGGATGTTTCGACGTAGACTGTCTGTGAATGTATATTAGATATATACTGGATGTCACGAGTAGATCATCTCTGTCGCACCCCTCTTTCCCCTCGGATGTCATAACGTAGCTATTTTTACCGGATGTCACAATCTACGGTAGACAAGTATATATATATATATATATATATATATATATATATATATATATATATATATATATATATATATATATGTATATATATATATATATATATATATATATATATATATATATATATATCTTATGTTTGGGTATTGTAGTCAATTGGAGGGCTTCAGTAAATGAGAACTATTTTCTGATTATCCGAGCTTTCTAAAAATTTATTTCCGTTTTCAAGAATATCTACAAAGTAAATGGGTTTAAAAGTAATACATTATATGATAGTAGAACTCACCAGAGTAAGATTATAAAATAAACTTGCAAAGTAAAATAATACATAAGAACATTGTAAAAAGAAGTTGTAAAATTGTCAGTAAAATATTGACATTTGTCAGACTACTTGTTAAAGATATAAAATGAATATTCGGACATGTACAGTGTGTAAAGTACAGTTGAGTTGTAAAGAATATCGACTGAATTAGGTCTTCAAAACACAAATAATTGATCGAAAGTTAAAATGTAATTGTAAATTTTGCTTAAATTTTGAATCTCTGATTTTTTATTCAAATTGTTTGGACATTCACTTATATGTACCATTTCGAAAAATAATCTCTTAATTTTGTTTTGTTCAACAGTTAAAATTTTTGCATTTTCATAATCCATTATGTGATCTTTTGAAATAACATGGTCTGCTAGTCCACAAGAAGATTTGTTCAGCCTGCAGTCACTTTCATGTGAAGTGATTCTTCCAGAAAGGTTTCGAGATGTTTCGCCTATATAAAGTGAATTACAAGAAGTGCACGGAATACTATAAATAACATGAGATTTTTCTTTGGAACTGAGAGGAGTTTTAATTCTTGAATAGAGTGAAGAAATTGTTTTTTGGCATTTTGTAGAAATTTTGATATTTCTGATATCTAGAAAAATATTCGTTAGTTTGGGTGTTAAATTGGGAATATATTGTATGGAATAGTAATGTAAGGATTCAATATGATTATTCGGTAAGGACAAGTTGTTAAATGGGGGAATGATGATATCAGATGAGATGGAATTATTTGAATTTGGATGCTGTCTTGAATTATAGTCACGTAGTGGTATATTGAATAAATATTTATTCAAAAGTTTTGGTGGATATGAGTTTTCCTGTAGAATATCTTTAAGGTATTTCAGATCATTTAACACAAAGTCAGGATGGGATAATTTTGTTACTCTTTCTTTTAGTGCTAAAATGAGGTTGCTTTTCATTCTAGACGGATGATGGGAAAATACAAAAATTTTAACTGTTGAACAAAACAAAATTAAGAGATTATTTCTCGAAATGGTACATATAAGTGAATGTCCAAACAATTTGAATAAAAAATCAGAGATTCAAAATTTAAGCAAAATTTACAATAACATTTTAACTTTTGATCAATGATTTGTGTTTTGAAGACCTAATTCAGTCGATATTCTTTTCAACTCAACTGTACTTTACACACTGTACATGTCCGAATATTCATTTTATATCTTCAACCAGTAGTCTGACAAATGTCAATATTTTACTGACAATTTTACAACTTCTTTTTACAATGTTCTTATGTATTATTTTACTTTGCCAGTTTATTTTATAATCTTACTCTGGTGAGTTCTACTATCATATTATATTGTATCACTTTTAAACCCATTTACTATGTAGATATTCTTGAAAAAGGAAATACATTTTCCGAAAGCTCGGATAATCAGAAAATAGTTCTCATTTACTGAAGCCCTCCAATTGACTACAATACCCAAATATAAAAGATACCTTTATCAATATAGTCAAATCAAATACTACTTTCCTATATATATATATATATATATATTATCTACAATGAAAATATTTCTTTTGTTTCGAATCATCCAATGTTATTTCGAGAAAAAAGCAGTAAATAGTTGAATACATGTGTACCAAGTGAACAAGAAAATATGATATTTACGTCGTAGTTACATAATACGTGACCTTGTTATGTCACATATAATATAAGGTCGTAGTTTAGTAACTTGTGATGCACATAAAACGCACACTTTCCGCACTTTACTCACCTTAGATTTATATAACTATTCTATTTTTTTCAACATATATATTTCACATGGAAAGTGTGATATCACTGTGATATGAATATTATCACCCAACCGTTATATTCAGTTGATAATATAATTGTTATATTCTCATAATTCTTTCATGAAGCTGAAATACTCGACCTCTCGAAAGTGAAACAAATGATTTTAATAAAAATTTACTTTTTCCATGAATTGTACAAAATAATAATATATAAAAAAAAATAAAAACATTCTGTGAACACGAATTGAAATATTCTCATCAATAAAATGAATAATTGATTTTGAAAAAAACATTACTGTTTGGTAGCCATTATGTCTGTAAAATAAATGAATCTTTCATAAAAAAGAAATTGTTCCATTTGAATGTTCTTCAATATCCAGTTGATTAAAAGAAGAAATAAAATCCTTCACAACAATTTAATTTTTTCTCAGGACCTTGAAAAAAAAGGTATTTGACATAATGATGTTCGTCAAATATAAAATACTTGTTAATGATTTAGTTTAATACTACTACTTTGCACTTGCATTACAGACAATTTTGGGTCTTTTAGATATATAAAAATATAAATACTACTCTGTCACTCACGGTTACATGTATACACACAGACACACAAGCTCACTCTATCTGTCCAATGACAATGAAAATGTAAATATCATGGAAATCACCGGTTGCATGGGTCAAAGGACTTATTAGGTTAGGAAGTTAGCGAATACTACGTGACTCTTCTGTGGTTCATGATTGATGTTCCCAATCTCTGTCTGATTCAAGGAAAAAAATAATTATTTCAACTCACCGTAATAATACCAATAATGTAATGAACTGATAAAATACGAATAACGTTTCAAATCAAACCATAAACACCACAGACAAACATAAACTAAAAGCTATACATAACCACAATTTAAACAACCCGCCTTGCCCACCTTATAGACCGCGGGCATATCTGCCAGACGACAGTAAATCAAACAGTTTAAATCCAGCCTTCTGGACGAACAATCGGATCTAAAGATGCTTACTGTGCATTTGTGTCATATTTCAAAATATTTTCTCTCGGTAATAACTCAATTTTGAGTGATTGTGAAGTTTCAATCCATCGATTCCTTTCTATTTTCGACAATAGAAAAAATATGAATCCTCTTGCTGTTCAGAGACGTGAATTTTGGATTCAAGCAACTAGAAGAGCAGATTCAAGTAGTGATAAGTTGAAATGGGCAACGGTATATCCATGAATTTTGTAAATCAGAATTGAAATTATAATCTCATTAAATTAAAATTGTTATTTATGGAAATACGATTTGTTTGTTCACCAGGCTGATGCGTCTGACGTCACATGCCCGCGGTCTACAGCGAATTCTCTTGGCAGAACTCGTACCGAGGAGCCAGTGTATGTCTGTCTTTTTTCAACTTTGCTGACAAAAATATAAAGTAATTGAATTATGTACCAATTATTACCTCAGTTTCATCTTGAACAATAATTGAAGTACAATGAACAATAATTCAAGTAATGAAAAAATGTTATCTCAATCTCACATCACTGAAACTAAAAATCATGATGAGGTAACAATAATGTTGACTGGATAGTTCATGTGTTGAACAAGGATATTCAAAAAAAAGCTATCTTAGTATTCCTACACATAGCTAGGGTGACATTTCTCAACAACTTTTTTTCACCAAAAAGGTATTCGCTCTCTGTACCGGATTCGGATTGCTGCACTCGGGATATAACCCCCGTAAGTGTGATTTTGACATTATTGGGTTGAATTGTTTCATATGACACAAAATGAAAGAAATTGAATGGTTGTTAGAACTGTAAAAAAATATTCCGTTCAATTATCGATTTCCATGAAAGAATACTATCAATAACGTGAAAAGATTTACGTTACTTTGATAACATGGTCTCATCAACCTTTAATCAGCCTTCGGAGTTCATTCCAGATATGAATGATACATCTAGTGGAATCAAAGCCAGACACTCCTTGTTCGGGCTATCTGTAGGTCAGAAGACGATAACTAATTGGTAAAATCTATTTTCGGTTTGTAATATAATGCGAGACCAAATTCATTATGCTTTTTAGCTACACATTGGAATTCGCCTGATGATGGCACATCTTTCTCCAAACTTTCATTTGATCGAGGTAGCTATTAATTTTAGTATTTTTTGCAATTAGGATCATCATGGGTATGACTGGAAAATTTGTTTTCTGAAAGAAATGTCGGGACGACTTCCGCCAGGTTAGTATTTAGAAGAGAATTTCATGTCGAGGTTCAAAATTACTCTTGATGTTACATGCACCGCGTGTTCCAAAATCCACTTAGCAGCTGATATCTCTGTTATCGAAAAATTCAGAGATGAGAAACGGAAGAGAGTGGTGAACATGCGTTCCCAAAATCAGTCTATCTTCCACATCTCCCAAGATACCCCTCAACTTTTTTGCCTTCCTTCCCACTTTCTTCATTCCAAATGGACTTCTCCGCCCTATCCATCAATATTATGTTTTTATCGGGAAAACCACAAAGTGAGATCGAATGGAAATTCCTCGGACAATTGATATCCTTGCATAAATGATACGAAAAAAGTGCTTTCCAAACTTGACACATAAAGCTCTATTTTATCCCAATCTATACCAAGCATGATGAAACAATTTTTTTGAGTTACCTGAGGATGACTATATCACAAAGACAATGAACTCCGGTCTATGTCATGCATTAAAACTTTTGTCATATTATTCATTCGTGATTGCATTTGCATATAACTATTCCAAAAAATCTGGAAATTGAATTTGATGTTTACAACATTACATCATGGAGGTAGATATTATCGTTGTTAACGACACTGTCAATCACAAAACGATAGAATGTAGATATATCATCATAATATTTCTATAATGAAATTGTCAGATGACTGCATTGATGTTTGAATGCAAGAAAATTTACACCTATAATTATTGTACCTAGGTACTGAAATTTCCGCTGGAATCGGATCGTTGCCATAGCAATGCGAACATTTCATTGTCTCAAATTTACAGGCATGGAATTTTCAGTTGTAATGATTATTCCGGGCCTTAGGTAGGGAATAATTCTCTTCGAATATTTGTGAGCAAGAAAAAATATCCAAAGATAACTCAAGTACCAGTGGTATTCGGTAAAAAAAATTCACACTCTTTCCACCTAGCGCAGTTTCAAGTTGGTACGTACATTGGTAACAATGCAAGGCTATCACCACCGCCACCTGCAACCTGGTATTCTTACTATCCTTGTCAATTATTTGAATGAACATGTACTACAAAATAAATGCACCAGATGATAAGTTACCTTATTAATCAATCCAATCCCAACGACGGCTTGGGCATCTGGTGAGTTCGTCAATGAGCTATCAGAATAATTATAGTAATGATCCCGATTCTACAGTGAATATTACCCCAAATCTCTATTCATTTCAGGTTTTTTCGATTCGAGAAATAACAAATTATCTGCAAACATTGAGTAAAATTAGTATCACAGGAATATATAAGGAAATTCATCAATTTTATTCTCCTGAAGATGCTAACCTTGTTAGCGAAACGCACGTCGAGTGCAAAAATATCATTTAAGATGCAGAAAAACTCAAAGTCGTCTCCACAATTTAATATTCGAAAGATGTCAGTACGGTGATTCAGTACATGTTTCGAACCTACATAGGTTCATCATCAGCTGAATTTACATTGAATTCTACAATAAAGGAAGAGTAATATAATATTAGTTGATAAATGAAGTATAAAATTTACTTACATGGAGAAGAAAAAATGGCAAAATCACATGGTGAAGTTCAGGACATAAAAAATTATTGTAATGACAATTAAGATTAAATTGATATTAGGCGAATTTGGGACATTCCTAATACCATAAATACATTAAAGATTGGGGGGGCTTGGAGCCCTTATGCCCAATATGCAATATTTGAAAAATCCACATTAAAAAATACTTGGAAAAACTCTACCGTTCACAGATTGACTGAGTAGGAAATGGAGGAGAGTCAGCTGACAGAACTGTCAACTGTCGAAATTTTTCAATGTCGAGATGACATGGAAATGCGGCACAAGGATCTGGCACACACGGAACGAGAATCAAAGAGCTGTCATTTCGAGTCATGTCCCGGGTGGAAAGATCCAACACCCCACATACAGGCCCTCTCGTTACAAAAATCAAAGTGAAATATTATAGAAGATTAATTTCAACTAGCATACAATATGGTAGGGAGCGCAACAACCATGATTAACACTGACATCTATCATCCATCCTTGGGACGAACAAGAGTTGCCAACCATCAAGCAAACATTATACAGAGTCCATTATAATTATTTATGGAAGATCAAGGCAGGAGGGGGTTGGGAAATTTTAGTTGAAATTAAGGGAGTTGAAAAACTTTCTGCAGTCAAACTGTACTTCTCCATGTAAGTAAATTTTATACTTCATTTAACAACTAATATTATATTACTCTTCCTTTATTGTAGAATTCAATGTAAATTCAGCTGATGATGAACCTATGTAGGTTCGAAACATGTACTGAATCAGCGTACTGACATCTTTCGAATATTAAATTGTGGAGACGACTTTGAGTTTTTCTGCATCTTAAATCTACTACACTCCACTTTGAGATACAATGGACTTCTACCACAGCAAAAATATCAGTTTGGTTAGGGTAATTGATCTCTAGGAAAAGTTTCAACTTTCACACCAGAGGTTCCAAACTCATCGTTTGATTACGGTGATGTCTGCTGAATTGCCGAATCTGAAAGTAACATTTCGTTTATTTCTGCTCGAAGTGGGTGAGTGACATGTTATGTCAAACAAAATAATATTCTCTGCTTACGTCTAAGAATCTCCACTATAATTCGCTCTCGCTTACCCCTACGGATTTTTTTTCCCATAAATACCTGAGTTGCCATGATAACGCGAAACAAAATATGCATTTCATTGGGCGAAAAATTCCGGTGTGAAATATTCCATGATATTTCCTCACCTCGAACGCGATTCGCATACTGTTTGTTTTTTCTCAGAATTCCAAAAAATTACTCTACCTTATATAGCCTGGAAGAGAACCACAACTGAACCTATCAAATGACGGAAGGGAATGTTGAGTTAGGTGTGACATTTTTTCGCAAAAGGGACATAGATATTTTCGAGCTCATTGAGGTAAGGAACTCGAATACCTCTAGTCTATGATTGAATGGTTGTGTGCCTGGCAGACTTTCATGAGGAGCTTCCCATAGAAATTTTCCCACCAACCTTGCAGTAACAAGTGGAGCAAGGAGTATATTCTAACACCTGAGTAATATGGATTCTTCTACCCCAACATGTCCCAATCTACCCCAAATATTTTCAAAAATATTTTATCATATCCCAAAAGTTATAACATTTGCCTCAACTTATAATCGATCATCTCACGTAATTGGGTATTTCAACGTTAATTTCTCTGACGGTATTTGGTACATGCACCATCCAAGGATTAGCTCTGCGCTCACAGACTATAATGATTCCCAATCGAAATATTGATTTTCAGTGTACGCTCCAGGAGCAAGGTATTCACTAGTATAGCCACGCGACTTTTTGTCACAACTCTTGAACTTCACTTCAAAATTGATGAAACCTTGACTCAGTACGAGATATCATATTCGAAAGTGTATCGATAGATATAGAAGTTTCTTAAATTTGATTAAATGGTTATAATTTTCTGTTTACAACAGTATGACTTCATTATTAACTTTTTCCGTTTTAATGATGGTACGATTGTATAACACATAGGTATATCTCCATCAAATGAGACGTTTGTGTGTTTTTTTGGACAATTAAACCTCGAGAGACTGATCCTGAATTAGGTGAACCAGTGTATAATAAAAAAAGGTGAATGTTTATCGAAGAATCACCTCTTGAAAAATATTTCGTAACACGAGTTGGGCTGAACATGCCCAATAAATATCCAGAATTACCAGTGAGATAACCTCTGAATGCTGCATTTTCGGTAGCTGGTGGTAGGGTTGACATTGGTCGTTGTGACAGTGAACTTGAAACATGGTTGAAGATAACGATTTCTTGGTCTACGGGCCGGAGCCACACGAACCGCTTATCGATGCCACTCTGGGGCAGATTTTCTGGAAACATTTGATGGAAAATGCACCTGGACACAGAGATATGGTATGTTTATGGGAAAATGTTTTCCAGGCTTTTTTTTGTCAGTGTATAACGGATCATATTATGATGTTGCTAAAATGAAAAAATGCCGATTCCGTTCGACATAATATTTGTTCGATATTACATGAGACTAGTTTCAAATTTCCGTTCTCTCCACCGCCATCAAGATTGTTTTTATGAGTGTCAATAGTGTCATACATATTTTCAGTTGTATTCGATTTCTCCATCCCCTACATTTCTAATGATGTACCACAAGTAACCCTTGCATTTAAAAAATTTTCAAATTATAAATATTTTTTACGGGCACTGGTTGTTTTGGTTACTGAGTATTATATTTTAGAATGAAAATATTGAATTTGAGATGGCCTCGAATAAACTAGAAACCATCCTGAAAAAAATAAAATTCAAAAACAGTCCAAATTCAATAGAGCATTCATACAAAAAAATTAGCTGTTCATGGCGAATAAGTGAGTTAATATGGAACCACTATAACAATGAAGGCAAAAAATAACAGAAGATATTTTGAAAAATTTCGGTTTTTCTCCAGCAATAATGAGAATTTAGAATCATTCCGGAGCGGAATTTTGTATATATATAAATATATTTATATATATATATATATATATATATATATATATATATATATATATATATATATATATCTTGAAAAAGAAAATGAAGATTTTTGAAAGCTCGACAATTCAATGAAGAGTTTCACTATATCAGGCCAAACTCAATTTATGACTGCAACCCCAAGGTTAATTTGACTATGATCTCCTACACAAAATTGCGTAATGTTGTGTCGTACCATTCGATAACATAGATGCTGAAATTCCTTCATAATTCCTTGGAAATTGTTATTTCATATTGGCAGACTACCATTTCTCTTCGGAGCTCTTTCAATTGTGTGGTTATCTGAGTATAATGAGTTATTTGTACAGTTGTATGGGAAATAAAATTTTCCGATCGGGTATACTTCTCAAAATAATAAAAAAAAAACAATTTCGGCATTCAGTAAGGAACTCGTTCTGTATGGAATGATATGCGAAAGCATTTATGGATATGTGTGATATTGAATATTGTATATTTTCAATTGAATCGATACGACGCGACACAGAAATGAAATCGATTCTTTAAGTGCAGTTACACCCGTGAAGTTTTCTTCATTATTATTTTTGTTCTTGAGGGATTTGAGAGAATAGCTTTGGATGAACTATTTTTGGGGAAAAATACTCTGAAATAGCTAATCCCTTGCCTATATGGCGCGGTAGTACTAAATGAGTTTCTCTTGTTCGATTTCTACACAAAAAATCAAAAATAGAGTAGTCTGTGGAAAAATCCACCTCACCAGGAAAATTTGTTACGAATTATTTTCTATTCTTGCTTCCCTTCATTGGAATTCCGTATTAATATTATTCGATTCAAGTCTTGTGAGCTCGGTATACAGATTACAAGACTAGGTGACTTTTGGACTATTGATTGAGTGAATGAATGAATATGTATATATATATATATATATATATATATATAAATATATATATATATATATGCTCTTAGAACTTCCTGTTGAACCGCGTCTGGCAGAAGAAGAATCCCAGACATATTGAATTCCTAAGTGAACTATGTCCTAGTTAAGACATGTTTCGAACATATATATGTTCATCTTCAGTTAAGTACAAAAAGGAAAAGTTGGGAGATCAAAATATCGACAAACTACATATTAACTATCCTTAAACTACTTTCGAGAACCAAAGTGGTTCAAGAAGTTGAATTATACTTTGGTTCTCGAAAGTAGTCTAAGGATAGTTAATATGTAGTTTGTCGATTTTGAACTCCCAACTTTCCCTTTTTGTACTTAACTGAAGATGAACATATGTATGTTCGAAACATGTCTTAACTAGGACATAGTTCACTTAGGAATTAAATATGTTGAGGAGATGACTCCGTGTTTCCTTCTTCAATAAAATTGGTCTTCCACTTTGAGTATGGACTACTACTTTCGTGTATATATATGTATATATATATATATATATATATATATATATATATATATATGCATATATATATATATATAATATATATATATATATATGTATATATATATATATATATATATATATATAATATATATATATGAAGATGAACATATGTATGTTCGAAACATGTCTTAACTAGGACATAGTTCACTTAGGAATTAAATATGTTGAGGAGATGACTCCGTGTTTCCTTCTTCAATAAAATTGGTCTTCCACTTTGAGTATGGACTACTACTTTCGTGTATATATATGTATATATATATATATATATATATATATATATATATATATATATATATATATTACTTTTATGTGAAATTATTCTATCTTTGAGAAGTCTGCCGGTCTGCCCAATCTCCTTATTTCAACTACCACATGGAATACAGTAGATTACACTAAATTTATGCGAAATTGGAACATTGTCTTTGCTGAAAAATTTTTTTATGTTTATATGAATTTGGAGATTTGGATCGTATGAGTAAATTATGAGACAAGAAATTATTAAACATAAAAAATATTATCAGCAAACTCAAAGACAATATTCCAATTTCACATATATCTAATGTAATCTACTCTATTCCGTGTGGTAGTTGGAATAAGGAGATTGGGCATACCTGCAGACTTCTCGAAGATAGTATGACTTCAGATAAAAGTAATATCAGACTGAATAAAAATACTTGCATGTTAGCTAAACATAGTCACGATCAAGATCATTACGACTTTCAGTTTGAATAATATTGCGTTTTCAGATTCTTCAAGTAAATCACAGAAAATATTCTTTCAGAAATGACTTATATTTTCAAACATTCCAATTGCATCAATTCAAGAAAAAATATAGAAGGTATCAACGTCATATACACATACTTGCTTCATCTAGAGATAAACAACAGATTTCAAAGCAGTCAGTGATTATAATAGTACGAATTCATTTCTAGAAACAAAAATTATATCTGTTTCATAAAAATCAGCAAGGTTCATATACTATTTTCAACTTCAATTTTCTGTGAACTCTTCGGAATGGCACAGTTTCATGTCAGTGTTCCAATCCATGTCGAACATAATTCTAATGTCACGTTTATCATTCGTATATTTCAACGTGTGAGAATTTTAAAATATTTCTCTCAATTTTATATATTTTTATCAGTTTAATACATTTATTTTCACCACAATAGATACAAGTGTGATGGACAGACATATAATCAACTGCTTCATATTTTGATCTCACAGTTCGTAGGTGAATTCCCTAATACTGTATTTTGAATATTTGAGGGTTATTTTTGGATCTTCTAGTTTGAGATTGGAAGCTAATGATTTTTTTTTATATATGCCCAGGCAAATATTTACTCTTGTATATTTTTTACATTTTTCTCAGTTTCAGAAGCTCGGATCAGTCGTTTCCCGAAAGTCACATGCAGTCTCTTATCTCAGGTTGGCTTCTTGAAAGGGATGGCAAATATCGAATTTTCCCAAAGTATATATGTGCTTGTGGTAACAATATAAATACAATTCCAAATATTCAAAAACTCAAAATATTTATTCATCATAAGAATTCCTCAGATATTCCAATAGAATTGTGATATTTGCAATCAAAACCTTATATCTGCCTATTCTGCGCTAGATAACTCATCTTAGAGATTACCTCCTGATGTCAAATTCAAACAGAACGTGAATAACCGACGAATTTTTGAGTTCCGCATTGTGATAGAAAACGAAAAGTACTTCCAAAGATTGATAGACAAGGTCGTGGATATATACCTCTATGAAAAAAATTGTGTGTCCACGACTTTTATATAAAGTATTCATAATGCATGCGTACCTTCAAGACTCGTGACATCCATCATTCACTAGTGAATAATGGAATCATGACTACCGTCATATCGATGGTGGTGAATGGATATTGTTATTCTTCAAGAAACACATGCATTACAAACATTTTTCATATTTTGTTGAATATTTTGATATCATTGATATCTCTTAGATATTCCAACAGGTTGTTTTGAAATTTGATTTTGGTGTAGTATAACGAGTGTTTTTCCAATATTGCTTTACAAATGTATGGTTTATGCAATAGTCGTGTATGGTAGTCTACTCGCGTATAATAGCTATTATTTTCTCGATGATTTAGGCCAGTCGCCTGCGGCTTATGGCAGTAAACTTCATCTCGTGAATAATAGCCATCATAATACGGTTGAATACTAAACTATTGGTTATGTTTGGTAACAAGAACTGATATAGGTAATATTTACAAATTGGACTACAAAATAGCAATAAATGATAAATATAAGATAAAATTTAATTTCTTGAAAGGGAATTCCAAAAGTTCACTTGGTGTTTCATGCGAGAAAATGGAAGTTTGTTTGGTTCGTAAGGTAAATACCTACTCAAATACTGTTAGCTGTAACGTCTGGCTTCTTCAAAATTTCCTGCCCTGGATTTTTCCTTTATGAGTCTGATTGATAGGTGAGTTTGTATCCCCAGCTTCAATTATACTTTATTTTGTTCTCCTATACTGGATTTCACTCGATTTCATTGATTTTTTTCACAATTTACTAATTTTCGAAAAGCCGGTACCAAATTTTCCTTTTTCGTTTTTCGCATACAATCTTCTCTCTCAACAACTCTTCGTTAACTCCTTGGCATTCGCTGTTTCTCTGTGAACACTTTTTTCTCGCCGCACGTTTTTGAAAACATCCTGTTCCTCAGCTACTAGCTTTTCTTTTTTATTATTTTCCTCAGAACAATTCAGCTCCACTCTACTTTCCGTCCATCCATATATATATATATATATATATATATATATATATATATATATATATATATATATATATATATATATATATGTATATGTATATATGAGCGTATGCGAAGTTGTTATTTTGGGAGATTATCTGTTGAGTCGTCTCGTAATTGGGTTTCGACGTTTCGCCAACATCTCAGTTGGCATTTTCAATAATGCAACTGTCTTATGTTTTGAGGAAGTAGAGTTAGCTGAAATCCTGAATTGTAGGGTGCAAATGGTTGTCGCGCTTTATCTGCAAAACTATCTTAAAGTATATACAAAGATTTTTTGTTGAAAATTCAATATTCTACTTCTCCATTCTCATTACCTTCTATCATAAGATCAAAAATAACACGGTTATGAATGAAAACAATTGGGAAATATGGGACAAGCATTCTTTTCGGGGAGTTTTTCAGTCATTTGACAGTAAAATGAAATTATAACGTCTTCATAGAGAGGGTTTAATTGGAAAATTTCAACATTGAAGTTTTCAAATTTCGTTCATATATTAGAGTTTCACAGCGCTCCGAAATCGACCGTAATCTCAAATACATATAAAATGAATAATTAGGCTTGGTTATTACCTTTATAATTTCCATATAATTTATGATTTTCCCAACGTTGTCATAACATTATTGTATAGCTATCTATTCTTTTCTCACCATAAAATGTTGGTTTTATTTCATTGGCTTTAAAGATATTGACCGTAATCTCAAATACATATAAAATGAATAATTAGGCTTGGTTATTACCTTTATAATTTCCATATAATTTATGATTTTTCCAACGTTGTAATAACATTATTGTATAGTTATCTATCCTTTTCCCACCATAAAATGTTGGTTTTATTTCATTGGCTTCAAAGATAATTTTGAATCCGATTGTATATCTATGAGAATCCCATGTAGGTGAGAGAGGCTCAGGGATGAATACTGTTCCACTCTCATCATGATGATGGTACCATGCAATATGTACATTTACCTTCAGAACAGTCCATAATAATTGTTCATTATCCACATCCAAGGGCGTCCATACAAACATTTTCAGGGGGCTGCACCGGAAGCACTCAGGCCTACACCTCAAGTATTATACTGAGTTCTAACTAATTCTCATTTGAATCGGTATAACGTACAGAAAGACTTTCTTGTATGAGTTGGTTCAACAAGTCCCAAACACAAGTGAATTCCAAAACTGCAAACTGTATAAAGTTATGAAGTATTGTTTCATTGAATGGTAAATTCCACCATGAAGGCTAGCCCCCCCACTCCTGCCCATAGGTATGGGCGCCCATGTCCAAATCAATTACTTATCATTGAATATTGCATGTACGTTCGAAAGAGTCAAAATGCCTATCACAAAATCAAAAATATTGCCCACATATCTCAAAACCGTACCTGCCAAACTTGAAATACTTTTCACAATAGAATTCGTCTACACTTGGCGAAATACGTAGCACAACTGGAAGTACAGAAAAGAAGCAGGTGCGCCTCCTAGGACCAATAACGACAATAATCCTAGTGATAGAACTGATAGAAGACATTTTTTTTTGTCCCCCAACTCGTAAAAGGAAACTCTTCAGAAATTATTGTAAAAACTAATAAAATAAAACTTAAATTTTATGTTGGGGAGAAGGGTCGAATACTGATTAATAATGACAAAAAAAAATATGGATACTGAAGACGTAATAAAAACCTAAGCCCAATTAATTATTTCTATTTGAATCCTAAGAAGTATTCGAGAAAACGACCACCTTTGGAGGGCTGTAAAACTAATAAATGAACGAAATTATATATCTCACCCTCGCCACTTCCTACAAACGTCGAGAAAATGTCCTAAAAATGGAACATTTCAATGGCCTATCTGGCCATACTTATGGCAGACTTTGAGAAGGGGACTTATGACGAAAATCCAGACGAATTGAAATCGGTCGAGCTGTAGCTAATTTTTTCTCCATTTCGAATTGAATCCGACCTGTAGAACTATCTGGATTTCTCCAAGAGTCACGATACAAAATGACAAAATTCAGTCAATAGCTTGGATGCCAATCCTGGCAAGTGTGTTGAATGAAAACGTCAAATCATATTGACAAACATCTTCACCATAAAGCATCCATATAATTAACGAGGTTTCTGTTTTCAAGGTTGATGCACACACTGGGAGAAGTTTGACATCACAAACTTTACTACAAGAGTCGTGCAACCTAGCAGTAGCTCTCAGAGCCTATGGCTGCACACAAGAAACCACAATCGGTATAGCTAGCGAAAATAACCTAGAATTCTTCATACCAGTCATTGCTTCGCTTTTTGCTGGTACCATTTTAGTACCAGTAAGCGTAAACTATACCCCACTAGAACTAAATCACACCCTGAACATCACACAACCCAGACTAGTATTCTGCTCAAAGAGAGCTACTCCGAAGTATTTATCATTGAAGAAGAAAATGAAGTTCATTGAGAGGGTGATTGTTATAGACACTGATGAGGATATTTGTGGCACGATTAGTATGGAGAAGTTTATGTCGAATCAGTTGAAAGGAATGTCGATATTACCGTTCAAGTTCTTGCCTTTCGACGGAGACCCTAAGGAGAGTATTGCTTTTATTTTATGTTCGTCTGGTACTACTGGAATGCCTAAAGGAGTTATGCTCAGTCACAGTAATGTTGCAACCAGATTGTTACAATCGAGGTATGATTTTTGTTATCATGTTGCTTGAAATTATGGATGATAAGTGACCAAACACATATCATCTTTTATATGTAATTGTATCCGAAACCTATTTACAAAAATTGATGGGAAGATGAAGATAAAAATAATGAATACGCAGAGCACACATCAAAATGAAATTGTAGATAGAAATGAAATGGAGTATGTAAAAATATCTTCCATTGATTCTGTTGTTTCAATTACTCTCAGAAGCTTCTTTTTGATTAATCACTCTGTGTTTGCTCTCACCTGATGCAATTCCAAATTCTTATCTTCCATGATAAAAACTGTAAATCCTGATTAGATGAGGAAATAATTCGCTATTTTTGAGTTACTTGCGTTTGGACTCATTGAAAATGAGTACCACTTTGTTACACTCTTTTTTCATAAAACCAGTTATATCAAAGTCATTTTTAATTCAAATATTGAAATAATTGTATATTCAACTCCATTGAAGCCCAGTCAAAAAATTCACTTCATTTGAATTTTTCTTCGATATGGTATACATAGCCAAGGAATGTTGAAAAAAAGTACCATCCAATACGTTTGGTATGACTTTTGTTCGAATGTTAGCTGATGAGGTATATATGACTATCCCAATAATCTTAAGATTCATTCAGAATACACGCTGTATGTATTATATTGAGAATGTCAGATTACGTATATATGATCCTTGATGAGATCTAGTCCCTTTGTCAACAGAAAACCTGAGAACGATAACTCACGTAACATCAGAACTGTTCTGTGATCTTCAGCAAACTTGAACACCAGTTGAATATGATCAAGAGCGCCACTGAAGTAAAAAATGTTAGAATGGTCTGGACTCTGAACATATTTCAATGAATCGTTCGTGAAATCGATTAAATACATCCTAACTGGAATTACTAGATTATTTTTTCCTATTCGATGAATTGAATATGAGGCAATATATTGAAATATCTGATGTTTCAATTTTCAAAATATATCAGGAGCGATAAGGTTAAATCAAGATCATTCACAATTCCAGGGACCCAGCTTACCTATCAGAATACACTATTGTTCTTGGGCTCATGCCGTTTTTCCATTCCTATGGACTATTTTTTGGCCTCACATCGATTTTCAACAGACACCTTACTGTAATGATGGAGAGATTTCAGGAAGACTTCTTCCTCAAAACCATACAGGACTACAAAATCGAAATCGTTAGAGTGACGCCACCGTTGGCAATATTTTTAGCGAAAACTCCTAAAGTCAAAGACTATGACCTCTCTAGTATTGCGGAAATGTTTTGCGCTGCTGCACCACTAAGTGGAGAGACTGAAGTTCAGTTGAAAAAGAGGTAAGTCCAAAAAGTACATTATCGCTATTTTGCTAATATGTATCAAATAATTCATAACAAATTTCCAGATTTATTTCAATATTTATATTTTCATTCCAAAATAAATTACGAAATGAGTGTTGAAGAATATGAACATTGGTTTCCTTCATACTGAGTATATTGACTGAACTTGAGGTGTTACATATGACGTATGTAGTATGGTTGAAGTCAGAAAAATATGGCTTTTAACTTTCGGAATGAAAATATACCCTACTTATTTGAAAAAAAAAGTCTTCGAATAAGGTGAAAAATGTCCCAACCATAATCAGTTGACGTTTTATGCGATGTGGCGCTGGGATCTGGATTCGATAGCTTCCTCAAGCAGGAATAATATTCTACTAGCGGAACATTTGCCTCATTTTTGTAAACCCGTTGAAGTAAATAAAGTGAAGGAACTGTAATGATTTCATTGAATATGGATTTTCATCGAGTATGGCCCTGTTCAATAAAATTTTTCAATGAACATATGGATTGAATATGCATCTCTGTATGTGAATTTGTTAGTGATTTGAGGTATGACTTGGAAATCTCAATACGGAGATTCATTTTCCATATTCCTGATGTTTCTCTGATGAAAAATTGTATCGGCAGATATTTGTAATATGATTCAAATATAGGGTGAGTCAATGAAACAATGCAGATTTCTCATAGTTGGCTATCCGTCGAATTTAGTTTCGAGTATTAAATCATTC
Source organism: Zygogramma bicolorata (assembly GCA_032362365.1). Taxonomy (NCBI): domain Eukaryota; kingdom Metazoa; phylum Arthropoda; class Insecta; order Coleoptera; family Chrysomelidae; genus Zygogramma; species Zygogramma bicolorata. The sequence continues at coordinate 56,379 of JAVJAQ010002559.1, read as the reverse complement.
GAACATATTTTCAACCATGTCACTCTCACTTCCTACCTGGGCGGAGTGGGAACCAACCCTAAAATTTCAACTGAGAATAGGGTTCAAACAATACCTCGTTCGAAAATCTATCGATTTCTCTTTCCAGTGCTCCGTAGGTTTTTCAATTTGATGCAGTAGGCACTTAAAAAAATTATGAAAGAATATAATTCGAAAACAGATGTTACTTTTTTTTCTTAAATTTCAAAACTTTGCGAAGCTAGCTCCGCGTTCATCAATAGTTGATCAACTGTTGAAAAACTGAAATAATTGGTAAGCATACGTGAAGGAAGGGGATGAGTCAGATCATATTCTGACTATTCAGGTCTGTCGCAACCACCTACTTTTTTTTTAATATTTATTTAACGTCGGCCTATTTCCGCTACCAAGGCCAATCACCGACGGCCGGTGAGCACACTACCCCCAACCGGAAATTTTGCCGAACCCTCTGGTATTCCAACCAGAGGTAGGGATCTTTAACGAGCCCAACATCCATGGACTCGGGACCGACGGCTTAACGTCCCCTCCGAAGGACGGCATATCCTCAATATATCTTGTGCTCATTGATATATTGTCTGCGAGCTATGATATGCTACTTCGCTGCAGCTGTACGGGCTTTCGACACGGTATTTCCCTGTATGGCCACCCATCCAAGTACTTACCGCGCTCGGCGTTGCTTGACTTCACATATCGAATGACTGTCAGTCAACCTGAAGAGCTGGGCCATGCCCCAACCACCTACTTAATAGGTTTATACATATGTCAAAATACACTTGATTCCCTTGCTCATACCACGTTGAATCACATCCGGTCGTTGTCAGTGCCTAGCTCTCCGTGAAAGAAATTTCCACATAATCATTCGGTGATACAGGTGCCGGGTTTCAATATTCGGACAGATACATTTGCTTTCTATTTTCCAGCTGTTGATGGCAACTACTCTGCACTGACGAGCGGGTCAATAAGCCCGAAATCGGCGGGCAAGTGCGTGTCCATCCCCATAATTGAAAATCATTAACGGCACTTGTATCATCAAAAACATGTGGTAATCAAGTTTATCGCCTATGTCGAGATTTTTTCAACAGCCCAGCAACTTCAGCTAGCCTCTCAAAGCACAATTAGTATTGAAGGTGGAAAAAACACAGCTTTCTTTCATGGAAGATATACTTATAACGTTAATTCTCAGTATCTATACATAAAATTCAACAAATTTTGTAATGATCGAGAAATGATAACCTTCCATACGAAGTCTCCCATGACCGTAGAAAGTGAGGAGATTGAAAATATGTTCAGAAGTTTTTTCCCTCGAAATGGGTCTTGTTTCATTTTCATTGGCCCACCCTGTATATGTTACGATGGATTACTGAATTTGTAATGAAATGCCTACCAATATTGAAAACAAATCAGACTAGTCTGTACTGAAAAAAATTTTATGAGGATGATGAATACAATGTGTCATTGAAAATCGTTCATTAGCAGATCATCACATATTTGAGAAGGATAAAACGAGTAACCGACTCATTTCAATATGATCTGAAATGACAGTGCTACAAAGGGAAACGAAACTGAATAACTTTTCTGCGATTTTCTCGTAAACTATGAGGTATATTCAAAACTGAAATGTTGAACTTCACAATCCTCCCAAATAGGCATCTTTTGTCAAGATCAACCGACCTTGTATGTGTCACCGTTTCCGAAATAGAAGAAGTAGGATCAACAAGATAACTATCAGCCTCAACAAATTGTTTTTTACAGATTGAACTTGAAGATCATTACCCAAGCCTACGGCTGCACAGAGGGTACTCTAGCCCTCACGATTATGAACAAATCAGTGTACAGGCCAGGTTCTTGTGGCCAAGTGATCACATACATGACCTGCAAGGTGAGACACCCTGACACAGGAAAGTCGCTGGGCCCTTACCAAGTCGGCGAGCTCTGCTATAAAGGACCCTCTGTGATGAAAGGTTACTACAAGAATCCCAAGGCCACCCAAGCTTCTTTTACATCGGACGGTTGGTTGAGAACAGGTGATTTGGGGTATTACGATGACGATAAGTACTTCTATATCGTCGACAGGCTAAAGGAACTTATCAAGTATAACGGGTATCAGGTGGCACCTGCGGAACTTGAGGCTGTTTTGGTGAACCATCCCGAGGTGCTGGAAGCTGGGGTGGTGGGGTTGCCCGACGAGAGGTCTGGAGAGCTACCACTCGCTTTCGTTATCAAAAAAGATGGTGCCCATATCACGGAGATGGAGTTACAAGATTATGTTGCAGGTATGCATTCTATGTATGACAAGTCATTCAGGCATTTATATAGTCCCAATTTTTGCAAACCATTTTGGCACGTGAAGGGAAAAAATACACTAGTTTCTATCATAGCAAGAGCCCGAAAGCTGGGAGTACTCTGCGCATTATTCAACATAGGTGACAACGATAAGTAACTATGAATTTCGGATGATTGTTACTTGGCATGTACCAGGTAGCAACAGTGTTATTTCCGAAGTAATCCGAAGTATTGAGCTCAGTTTTCTCATAGTTCCTTCGAAATTATGTTAGAAACCACACACTTACTACCGCTATTTTTGAGGATGTTTAAATCGAACGATAGCTGGAGATAGACTAACTTCAATGTCCCATTCCACCGATCACATTCATGACGTATTTCTTCTTTTATATATATATATACACTCATACATATACAAGTATAACAAAATTAACCAAACAAGTTAAGAAATACATTAATAGTTGAAATAAGTGAAACTTACATATTCATATTTTTTTCCCAACCCAGAACTCAAAATAAATTATTTTTTGTTTCATATGAATAATTTTTCAATTGATATTTCCATCTGTCAAGTTGTTTAATTGTTCGACCAAACATTGTTTTTACGGGTACTTCTTACGAAGTGTTATCAAATGCTGTCATTTCCAAATCATGAACAGAATCAAAATTATTAATATCTCCTTTATTGCTACTATTGACTTGTTTGCCATGTGTATTATCTTCACTATCATTTGGCTACGTGTTATTGAAAAACCTTCATCTTTTTAGATAACATAGGAGCGTTCCCTAGGTTCGTCGACTAATTTTACAAATTTACAAGTTGAATTTAATTTATTCTGATATCTTATGTTTTCATTAATTTCGATTGGTTTCGAGATTAGGAATTTTTATTATAATATTCTGTTTGTTCCTTTTGAGATGATTTCATTTGATTATCAAATTTAGCGAAATTGACTACTTTTAGTTTCAAATAAGACTCAGTATTAGGTGAAATACCTCTCAAATTTCTGTACACAAGGAGTATCAAGTCTAACTTTTCATTCCATTCGATTGGGGGTAGTTAGGACTGGAAGTGATTTGATCAAAACTGTATTCAGCTGAAAATGCAACAAACTGAGCCGATTTAAATTGCAGTTCATTGTCTTAAATTGATATTGCTGGAATACCTAAACGACTAGATATTGCTTTGGGATATTTAATAACCGTTCGCGAGTGAGCATTCTGATCCAAAAATATCAATTCCACCCATGTAGTATAATAATCAGTAACAAAGAGATACATAGTTTCTCCTTAGTACAGAATAACACATAACATAATCAATTGTATACTACGATATTGTTGATATTCCATGGTACATTCAGGGTTGTTCTTGTTGGTTACAACTATATTTCAAACAAATCCCACAATTCGAAATAACATCTATCTTTTTTAACATGCTGAGCCAGTAAAAACAATCTTTTGCACGACTTATGCATTTGTGTATGCCAAAATGCCCGAAATGAACTTTTTCAATGATATCACGTCTCATATCAGTAAGTATAATAATTATTTGTTGACCCTTGAACAATAACCCATGACTCTCAATAATTTCACCCCTGAATTTATAATAATGACGGATTTCAAAGCAACTTCGTTGATTTGCGATGGCCATCCGGATTTTAGAACACTTTTCAATAAGTTCAATTCATAATCACTTGAAGTTTCATCAACTAATTTTTTTATTTTCTATCAGTCATTCAAAAATGCATATATATATATATATATATATATATATATATATATATATATATATATATTACACAAATGTGCGAAGTAAAGTATCACCATCCCCATTTGTTTCCAAATATGTTCTGGATAATTCATCTGCAATAAAAAGATCTTGTCCAGGTTCGAAAACTATCTTGAAATCAAACTTTATTTGTTGTATCAAGATCTTTTGTATTCTTGAAGGATATGATGTAAGAGGCTTCTTGAATACAACTAACAGGGGTTTATGATCACTTTCTACAACAAATGTTCTAGCAGATGCGTAATGAACCATTATTTTTAAACAACAACCACAGAATTAACCTAATCTGTAGGTCAATCAATTTTTTTAATGATCTTTCGTCTTTCTAAATAAACTAAATTTTCCTGAAGTGAAAGATTGACAACAGGTATCGCATTTTCATTTGAGGCAATAGGATATTTTTCTTTAAGATACCACGAACCAGTGAATCTATCTTCATAATTTGTTAAAAACTCTGTGTATCTGTTTTGTGCATACATTTGAAAAAATCCAATCTCACACGGCTTTCTAAACCAAGAATGAATCAATAACCCATTCAACTAAATAAAATTGCAATCTATGAGATATGTTTTTGTATTGGCAATCCAAAACACATTTTCCCAGAATTGCTAAATTATTATTTGTTTATGATTTTAAATGAATTTCGTTCATCATTATCGATTCAGGGTTGGATTTTATATTTATAAATATCTACTCATACCAAATTTGCTTGAGCTCCACTGTCTGATTTCGAATTTATTAATACATTATTCATGGACAGATATACAAACCATGATTCATGGAGTTTTTTAATATCACTATCTATAGACCCTATGACAATTTTTAATTTTCACTACCTTCATCATTGCCTCTTTCCACCACATTCACATTTTTTCTGTAAGAACATTTTTGCAAAATGATTCAAGTAGCCGCACTCATCAAACTTTTTACCGTATGCCCGCTTTATTTTCTTCCCTGAAAACTTCCATGCCGATAGCAAACTCTCTTTCTACGGTATGGTCCCTTTTGTCTGTTGATTCGTCTGCTCTCTTGTTTTCCTTTGTTGGTCCTATACTTTGTTAATGCCTGTACTTTCATGGAATTTGAAGAACAAGGAGCCTGTGTAATGATATTAGACTGATGTTTCGAATCAGTATTCTCTGTACTCTATCTAAGGCATTTTAAAAAATTATTTTGAATCAGATCAGTACTCACTTAGAGTCAAACAGCATCATTCCTTCGTGTCAATGAGGTTTCAGAACCCATCGCAGCTGTGTTACTGCGCTACTCAAGGTCACAGATGATATTTTCACCGCAACTGACTGCTCTGGTGATGTTGGATTACACCATGGCTTTCAATAGAATCAAGCATCAGTTATTATTGTTCTTATTTCATTACAACGGCTTCTTTATAGCCGCGGTCTCTTTATCAAAATTATATTTATTGACTAGATCGCATGCAGTGTTGCTGGAGAGTAACTGTTTCGATTTTGTGAATATTGAAAATGGGGTACCTCAGGGTTCCTTACTGGGTCTAATTCTATTCACAATCTACACTCACAAATTCCGAAATTACATTCAATCCAGTAATCACCATAAATGCAGACGATACCCAGATTTATATTTCATTTCCAGAAAAAAGTCAAGCTCAAGCCAATCTTCAACTGAACTCAGATCTGGAAGCTGTCTTGTCTCTTGCCTCTCTATAGACCCCTCTAGATCATCTACAATTCTTTTTAGTAGGAAAGTTGTCCTTAAACGTGCTTTAGAGTCCTTTGTCATTGAACTTGATGATAAAATAATCCATTTTTCTGACAGTTCCAGGAATCTAGAATTCGTTCTTGATTCATCCCTTTAGTTCAGTGACCACATTAACTTGATTATCAGACGTATATTCTGTGATTTTGAACTGACATACACCAATCGTCAATCAATTATGCGGATGTTATCTTTGGCCTCGACACTAGCAAAATAAATTTGTCTCGGTTACAGCTGGTTCAAAATTCAGGCTTTCGTTTGATTTGCGGCTTACGCAGACGGAATCACATATCTGGCCCTATGAAAGAAACTGGTTGGCTGAATGTTGAAACAAGAATTTTTTTACACTCTCGTACAATATTTCACAAAATAATAACAACTCAAAAACCATGTACCTGTACCATAAAATAACGTTTCGAACTGATGTTCACAACCTTAATCTTCGTGATAAGTCCATACTCACCCCAACTCCGCATTCCAATGCCCAGTTCCAATCATCTTGCAATTACTATATAACCTGGCTCTACAATAAGATTCCCGTTGAACTTGAAAATCTGTCTATACCGAGCTTCAAGCTAAATTAAAAAAAAAGCTTTTCGGACAATATATCATTCTGATTTCCGCAATTTATTATATATCTTTAGTATCTTGCCAATTGAAATATACGAACATAGGTAACTTGTCTCGTTTTCTTGACATTTCTGGAAATGTTCATTGGAATCGGCGTTTATCGATTGATATCTATTTTTCTCTGATATGTAAAATTGTTTTAAATTTTTCTGTTTTTCAGGCGATACATACTGCTATAAAAATGTTGATTTGCTTAGGTTGAGTAGAAGAAAGCACTCGCTTGACTCTTCGTGAGCTCGAACAAGAACTTACTCTGTCTCTTGATAGATAGTTGTTATAATTACTTCTGGGTATTTGTAATGTGTTCTTATCCATCAATAAAAACGTTTATTATCATTATTACTATTAATTCTTGACTGATATACAGAATTTCACGACCTTTCCTGAATCCATCATGTCGTCTTGCAGTAATATTTCGCGAAGATTTTGGTTTTGTAGTCCACAGGTGAGAATATCTTCAATGAGGCTTTCGTTCAAGTCACCAAACTCGAAAGAACGGGCTTTAGTCTTGAGATCCGTCACAAATCGTTCCATTAATTTGTTAGACATTTGCTCGCTCGTAAAAAAATTATAATGTTCGTAGGAAAGATTTTTTTTCGGCAAAAAATGTTTCTCGAACATTGCCAGTATACTGTTTTTATTTAATTTTTCTCAGTATCGTTTTCAAGAGCGAATTCGTTGTAAACAACAAAACCTTCCTCACCTATGTAATGGAGAAGTTGGGATATTTGAATTTTTTCATCCTTTTCACTCATTACAGAGACAACCAAATATTTTTTAAATTTTTGCCTCCATATTTTCCTTTTTTGGAAATATTTCCCGAATAATCCATGAGAGTCATCTCGCTGAGGTCACCCATTCCTGAACTGTTATTTTCAACTGATATTACTCTTAGACACTACTTTCAATTACTTACTGCGCCATGTTGAGGATTAACTATCAAACGATAGACTAACTTTAATGTCCCATTCCATCGATCACAAAAACACCATCGATATTCTTGTTAAAACTTTAAAGTACGGTAAGTAGCATAATTAAAATACATCATTTTTTGAATTTTAATTATACTTACGTATGACACTATTTGAAGCGTTTTGGTGATGCCATCTTCCCTATATTGTCGATATTTCCTTGACAATGTAACACAAAGTTATTTTCTCTGTAGGATAAAGTGGGTGCAGATATCTAAAATTGACTAAAATGTTGACAGAAAGCTGATGAACCTCCAAAACAGAGTTGATATTGGAAGTTTATAAAGAAAACGAAAATTTACCTGAGATCACTCATAAAAATATGAATGATCTACGAAATTGATAAATTATTTAACTTCTGTTTCGAAATTTTTCGCCATTTATTGGAATTATGTTTAAGTAATAAATAGAATGTGCGATTGAAGTTACGACATCCGTAAGAAACATATAAGAAAACACATGACTTGAAAAATAGTTCTTGCTACCTATTTCCTGTCCAAGTAACCAAGATCCAATCTTCACTGTCGCAGATTGTTCTTACCTATGTTGAAGACATGCGCAGAAAAACTTTCAGCTTTTATAAGATAACGAAGGTCTGGTCGTCGTGAGCTCTTTGGCTATATAGTATATTATCATATCACTTCTTTCCTGAAGTTGTCATCCGTCAATATTCAAGAACTGAATGTGCTTCGAATAGCTTGTAATCTCAAATTTTCTGATGTAAACGAAAACGACCTGTGTTGAATGAAGAATGTTCAATCATTATTTCGGAATATAAATGAGTTCTAGAACTATATTTGCCAATATTGTTCGTTTCAAAAAGTCATGAATATTTCAATACCGTTTTAATAACCTGTTCATAAAGTTGTAATAATTTTTAAATTTTCAGCTAAGGTTTCACCACAGAAGAAACTTCGTGGAGGCGTTATATTTGTTTCGTCTATTCCTAAGAACCCAAGCGGAAAAATACTGAGAAAGGAATTGAAGAAACAGCTCAAAGGATATAAGAGGATTCGGACATCAAAACTCTGAATTGATTCAGAATAGCCAACGATTATATTTATATGATATCATCTCATTCGTTTGAGTTATTAGCCGTGATTTCAAATCTGAAAGTTCTGAAAAAAATATGAAGCTGCATGGAGATATTTATTAAAATTATTTTTTAATGAAAGTTAAAAATTGAAAAAACAATATTTAGCATTATTGATGAGTTGAAAACCTGATGAGAGAAACTTTGAACCTTAAGGTGTGTTATGGTAAATAAATGGAAACCAAGAGGTCCAGTGTTATTACACCAGAATGCGAATTTATAGTGGACTGTATTCAATTTCGGGAGAGTTTCATGTTCTTACCTTGGATAGACGAACAGGTAACATAGACTCCCGGTGATGGAAATGGGTTTGTATCCTAGCCGGCCGGCTTGTATCCCAAATAACAGGAACCACTATGATAATTGTAACACTGGTGGTCCAGAAGACTTGAGATGGCACTGTGATCCGTACTAGGTGAGATTTAGTTTGTTTTTCAAAGAAAATGCGGGTAAACTATCGAAAGTGAAAAAGTCGTAGTAATGACTTGTTGAATTGTTGAGTTCACGATGCGTACTTCTTGTCTGCTCATATATCACTTCGCGCTCGCGCACGGCCATGGTCCTGGTTTTAGGCGAAAATGAAAAACTCTCTTATACGCGAAATGATTTCTGATACAGGGTGATTCAATAATACGCAAGAATAAAAACTATAACTGATAATATTAATAATTGATCTAAATAATTAAAGTAAATTAAATACGAAAAAGTGAGAAGTGGACGGAACATTCTGCCCACCAAAATGCGACTGCGTTTTCTAAGACTCTATTGGGAGCGGGCAAAGCTTCACAACAGGTTGTTTCAAAGATCCGGTAGCCGTTCTGACAGTGACCACTCGGATAATGCCATCACGTCCAGGGTGTACCTCTGTAACGCGACCTAAACTCCAATTCATCGGAGGAGAAGTTTCATTCTTTATCAATACCATCGCACCGACATTGATAGGGGTATCCTTGAGTGTCCACTTGCTGCGTTGATGCAACGTATGCAGATACTCGTGGGACCAACGAGACCAGAAGTCCTGATGATACGCTGCAACAACTGCCAGCGATTGAGACGATTCACAGGGATAGGTGTCAAATTGGGTTCTGGAGGGGTAGATAATGGGGCCATTGTTGAGAAATGTCCGGGAGTTAGAGCTTGCAAATCGTTGGGATCCGTACTAAGCGGAGTGAGGGGTCTGGAATTCAATACTGCTTCTACTTGCACTAGGACGGTGTAGAGCTCTTCATACGAAAGAATTTGTGCCCCAATAATACGGGCTAAATGAGTCTTCACAGACTTCACCCCTGCTTCCCACAGCCCTCCAAAATGAGGAGCGGAAGGTGGGTTGAAACTCCAGGAAATAGCTTCCTGCGAGGCAGCGAATTGGGCACATTCGTTCAGGTGACGATATGCACCTACAAAATTAGTACCACAATCACTATAAAGGTGCTCGCAACGACCACGACGAGCTATGAATCTACGTAACGCAGCCAAGAAGGCCTCTGTGGATAGATCAGAAGCGAGTTCAAGGTGGAGAGCCTTGCTGGCGAAGCATACAAATAAACATATATAGGATTTAGTGGTTTTAGCACCACGGGTTCTAGATAAAGTTATAGAAATAGGTCCAGCATAATCCACGCCAACATGAAGAAACGGTTTCATTTGGGTGATACGCGAGAGGGGAAGATTACCCATCTGAGGCTAAAGAGAAGAGGGGTTCGTTCTCCAGCATTTCATACATTTGGATATAATTTTTCGAATGACACGTTTGGAAGATAGAATCCAGAATTGTTGGGCGATAAGAAAACCATTAGTTTGGATACCTGAGTGAAGGCTGGTTTCATGAAAGAATTCTATTTTCAATTGAGTGAGACGACTCTGACTTGGTAAAAGAGCAGGAAAGCGTCTATCATAAGCTATAGGGCCTTGAGCGAGACGCCCTCCAACCCGCAGAATTCCTTGCTCATCTGAAAATGGCGTCAATTTCTTCAAAGATTTGGAGGGTGGTTTATTGTTGGTTAAGAGATTTATGTCATGTGTGAAACATAAGCGTTGCGTGTGTTTGACGAGAACCATTGAGGCGGCATGTAATTCTCTTGAAAGAAGCCATCTGGTTGAGGATTGATGAGGATGGCGGCTATTATGAATGAAACGGAGAACATACGCCAAAATGCGTTTCATACGACTAAGAGATGATTGATTCTCTAATAAAGTATCTACGAAATTTGGATGCATGGTCGATGTCAAAGATAGGGTACGTTCCTCTTCCAATGCCTGGGGAGGAATTTGGGATGTAAAGGTGCTCCAATTCCGATTAGCTTCATATAGAAAAGGGGGACCTGCCCACCAACAACTACAGTCTAATAATGCTCTGGGTAAAAGACCACGCGAGCCCACATCAGCAGTATTCTGCGTGGATGAGACATGAAACCAATTAGACGAGGAAATTTTTTCTTGTACATAGGAAACACGATTGCTGACGAATGCTTTCCATCGATGTGGGGAAGAATTTAGCGAGGAAAGAACTACGATAGAATCTGACCATGCAAATATTTTATCGATGTCAATTGAGGGACGATAAATATCGCTAACATAAGAGAGTAAGCGGGCAAGTAACACCGCTGCACACAATTCTAGCTTGGGAATAGACAGACTCTTGAGAGGAGCAACATTTGATTTCGCACATACAAGGTGACAAGTTATATTATTTTTGGGGGAAATGAAAACGAGATAAATAACAGCACAGTAATCTTTTTCGGAACTGTCGCAGAACCCATGTAATTCACAGGTCTGGTAATCATCAGGAATGATGCAGCGGGGAATTTTCATTTGCGTGATAGAAGGGAGTTCGACTAGGTACTGTTTCCATACTTGGATCAACTCGTTAGAGGGTGGATCATCCCAGTCCAAGCGGGATATCCATAATCGTTGGATTAGGTGTTTGACAAAAAAAGTGAGAGGAGATAAGATCCCTAAAGGATCGAATATCCTACCTAGCTAAATTCGAGAGAAGATTACGTTTGGTGCATGAAGTATCGACTGGCTGAACGGAAAATATGAAATGATCCGAAGAAGGGGTCCATTGGAGCCCAAGGATCTTCAGAGTACTGGCTAGTTCAAAATTCATAGAAAGAGTGTTATCAGAGCAATGTTCTTTGGGAATTTTTGCTAATAGGGATGGATCATTTGAAGACCATTTTTTAAGCTCGAAACCACCTTTCTGTAGCAATAGTATCAGCTGAGTTTGATGGAGTGTAGCTTCGGCAAGGGTAGAAGCTCCAGTGACAATGTCATCCACATAGGTTTGATTTTGTATTATACGAGCAGCTTGTGGGAATTGTTCAGCTTCCTGTTCGGCTAATGTGAGAAGAGATTTGATTGCCAAGTAAGGCGCACAAGAAAATCCATACGTAACGGTTAAGAGGCGATACTCTCTAACTGGCTCGTCAGGGGAGAAGCGCCATAAGATACGTTGATAATCGTAATGCCGAGGATTTATGAGAATCTGGCGATACATATGGCAAATATCACAGGTGAATACGTACTTGTGTAGACGAAACTGTAAGTGGACGGAACAAGGTGCGTTTCCTATGGGGCGGCTGACGCACGCGGCTGCCGCAGAGCGTCTGACGCCTATTACTGCCCATGTGACAATTCATTTATCAGTTTCTTTCCGAGCGTCAGACGCGAGCGTCAACCGCTGGGGGCTACAGACGACGGGGCCCTACCCCTCTTGAGGCAGTCAAGCGTCACCCACAGGTTGTCAAAGTCGTGCCTGTACGATGTCGAAAGTATTATTCTCTGTAGAGGACGATGAAATATTGGTGAAATGGGTTGGAGTGATAGGATATGGATATCTGTTCGATGACTGTTTGCTTAGATCTTCTGTTATCAACTCCAGTATATAATTGAAGTAAGCAATATTTGATTTGAAAAATTGCCTGAATTTTTCATGATCTTTCAATAAATGTCTATTTATTGAAGTTTGAAAAAAGCCTTCGTCAGTCTTGGTTTCAAATAATGGATGAACTTGTTCATTTTTTTTGCACAGGCTGTGCAGTAAGATTTCTTCGTCCTCAATTTCTTTCAATAGCGAATCCAATTAACATATTTTTTCGTTTTCGCGCATTTTTTCAGGAAATGGTACTACATTGACAACAGATCACTCGCGTCTATACTTCATAGGAAATGGATATACTGGCTTCAGCCGTTTGCGTCAGACTCTGTGCGTCAGCCGCCCCATAGAAAACGCATCTTTAAGGATACTCACAATTTTTATGAAAATCACTTCCGATTGATTCCATTCCAAACTGATTATGTCTTCAAAACCTAAATGTTTATCCCAGAGTCCACGTGAATTTTTCGAAATACAGCTTTTCGAACTAGTGAATCTTTGAAATTGGACATTGGCATCTTATTGGATGCAGCAGAGTTGAGGTATGAGTCGCTTGTAGCGACTCTTGCGATGATCGTAGAGCAATAGTAGCGCGACGATGATCGCTAGCTGTAATTGTCATCCGGAGCGTTTTTCTTAGAGCAAGTATTCTGTCGGCAGAACTTAGAATTACCATGTGGCTGATATTTGTAATCATTCGTCAGTAGGCTACTATAAACAGAATGAGCTTCACAGTGAGTGTAACAAAAAAAAGAAATTGATGTTTTTTTGTTTTTTTTTTTAATTCTTTATTTAACGTCGGCCTATTTCCGCTACCAAGGCCAATCACCGACGCCGTTGAGCACACTTTCCCCAACCGGAAATTTTGCCGAACCCTCTGGTATTCCAACCAGAGGTAGGGATCTTTAACGAGCCCAACATCCATGGACTCGGGACCGACGGCTTTACGTCCCCTCCGAAGGACAGCATATCCTCAATATATCTTGTGCTCATTGATATATTGTCTGCGAGCTATGATATGCTATCCCGCTGCAGCTGTACGGGCTTTCAACACGGTATTTCCCTGTATCACCCATCCAAGTACTAACCGCGCTCGGCGTTGCTTAACTTCAGATATCGAATGACTGTCATTCAACCTGAAGAGCTGGGCCATGCCCCAAAAATTGATGTTGAAATACCTTCTGCTGTAAGAACTTGACGATGAAGATATGTTAGAGATGTTATATTTACCAGTCCTTCCAAACATCCGAAACAAGAAAGAATGAATAATACTTCAAAGTACTGAATGAAAAACTTTTTTTTTTCAGAATTTTTTAGACTTTCTTTCCCTCGGTTCGATTTTGTGTCGAGTTAAATTCAGGAAGATAATGAGCAGTTGTCTAGGAACTGAAAACTTCACCCAATACCTTTCAATAATCGTTTGCGAATGGCGATTATATCTGCTCTAGGACAAGACGCCAGCGATAAACGCCAGCAGATATGAAGATAGTCGTCCGAAGAAGAACGGAACAATACGAAACATACAAAGCAGTGTCCGCGATTATCGTCACGCTAATATCACTCTGCGACCATCGCAAGACTCGCTGCAAGCGAAACGTACCCTAAAACGGAGCAATGCGAGACATACAAAGCAGTGTCCGCGATTATCGTCACGCTTATATCACTCTGCGATCATCGTAAGAGTCGCTCCAAGCAAACCTTACCCTAAAGACGGGTACACCTGATGTTCGCAAAGAAGAGAATGCTATATCAGATCACACAGTGAAAAAACTGATTCTAACCGGTGAAATGAGTATAATATCAGTAGAGTGGGTTGTTCACCCACCACAATATGAAAAAAAAGCAGAGAATATGGTTAAGGCTTTCGCGGCCGAGGTTTTCAGTATCACTATTTTTCTCCGAGTTTGAAGGCCGTCGTTCTTTGGAATTTTTCCCTGACGTTTCGCTAGCGCGAGTGGCTAGCTTCTTCAGAGGCTCGCTCATCTCTCATCTATTATTCCGATGATCGGATTGATAGAAAAGTAGTGATACTAAAAAAAATAAGAATTGGAATATATACAAGTGTGTGAATATGTAATCTACTGATTCTATAACTTGTAGATGATGGAATGACGGTTCTCAATGGTGTTGGGGGTGTTTATTGCATATTTTCTGCAAAAGGCGTGTTTGGATTATTTCTAAGCTATATGTATCTAGCACCTTTTCATTCTATCTCACCGTATCGCATTGCAGGTTCCACTCGTGATTGATATGAATGAAAAGAAGTCAACTAGTTCTGATAACAACTGTTTGAATATGTAGTTCCCACTTCAGAAACGAATCGATCAATATACTTGAACATCTTGCTGATTTTGTAATTGGTATTCAAATCTTGTTGGGCATCGGCGACCCAAATGAAGGTAAGTAAGTGTGAATGGCACAATTCCAGTTTTGGAATATTTATTCCGTTATTCTTCGAACCCAACGAACCAGCTTGAAATATTTATCAGGATTTGCAGTTTCCTCAACTTCTTCCAAAGTATGTTATTTACAAAGCACGACAGTGTCGTCAGAAAATGGAAGTATAGTACTACAACAGTTCAATGCGTCGTTCAAGTACACCAGGAAAGTATGGGACTCAAGAACGTGTTTTGTGGTACACCATCGGTGAAGGTCCTGTCTGTGCTTATACTGTCCTCGATTATACCTACATTCTATAAATTTTCAAAAGAATCCCATGGCTGATGTAAACAAAGGCTTCGGGTGAATCAAGAAATATACTGACGCACATTTTAGAATTACTCATAGCGTTATAGATTGTAGATGACAATGTTTCGATTAGATGGTTCGATTAGAAAAAATGAATTTTATCGGTATCCAATACACCTTTTTTTGATGACTATTTGGGGAAATTTGAATAACCCCGTTATTGGAGATGCTGGCCTCTGAGAAAAAAAATAATATTTCACCCTTTTTCCTTGTCAAATTTGATGGGAATTACTCGGAAAAAGTGATTTTCGTGCAACCGAACGGGAAGCAAACATTTTGCATCCGCAACAAAATAATATTTTGCTGCCTTTCCCAGGGTGATCATCGTTGCCCAGAGTCACTGCTCACAAACTGAAAGTTTGTATTGCTGAATTGCTAATTTCCATAGGAACACTGTGATATTGACGCCATCAGTTTACTTTTCTTTCTTTCGCGTTGAACGCTATCAGTTTACTTTTCTTTCTTTCGCGTTGAAACGCTGTCATTTCAAAACGACTCAATGTTTATTGAAATTATATACTTCTCACCTTTGCACAAACAATATTATGTATACTGAGGCCGCTCGACCTCGAGATTATCTTGCTTTGGCCGGAGCGGCCTCAGTGATAATCTCTCTCTAGGGGCGCAAGTAAGCATTTCGGGGCCTAAGTATACAAATAACTAGTTATTGAGCACAAATTACATAGAAAACATTCAAAATGTGTAAATATATTTTTGAAGCTGATATCTAAAAAATACATAGCAACAACTTCTTGTTTCTTAGAACATTGTGTGAGCTGGTAAATTGCTTACACCATTGTTGATAGAGAAATAGGAGAGTTAGTCTATATCTGTGTAAAAAGAATAGGAAGCGTTTTTGTTACGCTATCTATTCTACATTGTCGATATTTCCGTTAACTTGACAATGCACGACGAACTTTCCTTCTCTGACAGGTACAATTGGTGGAAATTCATGTCAGTTTGACCACTGTTCATAGAAATATAGTTAGTCAACCATAGACATAATGTCCCATAAGCTCAAAGCATTGGGCTGCTTGCACATGAAGAACCGGTGTTGACAACACTCTCTTTGTCTCTTTTTTTATAAAGTCTTGGAAATGAAAACTCCAGAATATCTACGCAGGAAAATAATATATAGATATATAGATTTTTCATGTCCAACGTATCCTTGAGATATCAATGTGTTAATCTTGGCTTCAGTACCACCTGACACTTCTTGTTTCTACTAGCCTTTCCCCTCGCTTTCTCAATTCTGAAGAATTTCCAAGAAAAAACAACAATCTTGTATGCTGAAACTGAATGAATAAAATTGTTGAAAAAATGAAAACACGAAGTTATCTCTATGTGAATTTCATTCCAACACGATCAATGTCCGAGTTAAGACACATCGAACATCGCATAAACTCACAACGCAATAAGCATTATGTTTGCGAAACTTGCAATTGGCGACACAAGCTACAAACAAAAAAAAAAGATCATGAGCTGGCCAACATGTCGGGTGAGTAATACGCGATGCGTTGTTGTATTTATTTACTATTTTCACTTACAACGTTCTGTAAATGCGAAGCGATAGCAAGGCTGAGACAAGCAAGATGCAGGGAGGAGAAACTAGAGGCTGCTAGCTATATGAAGGGGTCAGTGTCAAGGCTATAGAGTCTCATTCAAGAGATCAAGCTAGACAGCGAGCTCTAACAACCGAAAAGCATCACAATAGATCTGGAAAGGTCACAGTGTATCAGGCCATGGGCCAGGTTCTCGATAATCTAATCTAATTTTCACTTCTTTGTTTTAATTATTGATTTTTTGTCATTTTTGAGGCATGCTTTCACCAAGTGTAACAATATCGAAACAACATACACAGTTGGTTAAAAACTGCGTTGAAGACTATAACATTGGTTCCTGAAACATGACAAGCACTGCTTTAACTTTCAAGGACGGAAACGTTGATGGTTCTTGAGAAGTATTCGGGAAATTTTTCATTGTGATGTATCCCACGTAAGTTAAAAACTTCGTTATTTGAAATGATACTCGAAAATGGACGAGAAAATTACAGAAGGGTTGTAATCTTTTATTTTTCTCAAGGGAAAAGACATACACATCGGTCAACGATTACCGCTAGAGGTTGCTGTCGTCAAGAAAAGGGACGAGTGCATACCCCCTACAAAGGATTCTTTGAACCAGCACACAAGATACTTGTCATACCCATACATGATTCAAAATTAGAGTAGTTACTTCAGCCGACACAAGTACCCCATCTCTTGCAAAATGGGGTTGGAAATTTCAAGGAGATAGTTGGGTGCAGTTATGGTCCACTACAGCTCCTATTAGAGTGAACAATATATCAATCATTGGTTATGGATACAAAGTGGCTTGCAAGTGTCACAAAGAGGACGTGGATTACGTTGTGGGTTTGTGCTTTTGTATCTGCGTTTCGAAATAGTCTGAATAGTATAGTAGGATATAATCAATTAAAAGTATTGGATTTCCTTTAAATCAATTGAAATATAGGTTATCATGTTCCTGTGAACATATTATGTTAAAAATTTGAAAAGAATACAATTAATAACAGCTTTATCAAACGATATTGTCAATTGCTCGTAGATTAACAATTATGTTGGAAATTAAAATCTTTTATTCGTTCTTAAGTTCGCGAAAGCATCATAGGAACATCATATACCAGAAACCCACTCGCAATTTGACAAGCTTCTTTTTTGTATATTTTTCATGATATGCGGCTTTCTTCAAACTTTATAGCGCGAAAGGGGTATCAGCGGGCTAGTAGAAAGGAGAAGTGTCAGGCGGTACCAACGCAGAGATCAACACATATCTGTATCATGTCATATCTATGTCAAAGCTCAAGGAAACGTTGAACATGAAACTTCAACGCACTGAAGCCCCACCCCGAATTATTGACGCCCATAGGTGAGGGAGGGAAAAGAACCAATATTCTTAAGTGTGCTGAATCAAACGGGATCATTCGATTCATCGTTCGATGCTAAGTTCTCGTTCTACATGCCGTTATAGCTGGAATTGCGGAGTTTACCCCTGAGAGATAGACAACCACTTGACTCACGCCCTCTGACAGTGTTGCCATGGTGGCAACACTTCTTAAAAGTTACTTTTGGTCATGTGAATTCCGTGTGTGAGAACTCAGTCCGCCAGGAAAAACTGAAAAGTTGGTTTCATTAACATCACCAGGAATATCCCAAATTTCTCTCTGTCATTGAATTCATTGAAAGAATATGAAAAAGGAGATATCCGGTATGAAATGATATGAAGTGCACGTTGATGTTTTTAATGAGTGATCAGCAATCACATTTTTATTATTTACGACTATTATTGTGCAATGGGTTCACAATTCATTTCTCATTTGTCACTGCATCCATTTTCAGTTAGTGAAACCTATACTGTACAGGAATGATCAATACAGCTTTATGATATACTACTATAGGGGAGGCACTTTGTTCAGGATAGTGTGGCAGAATTGGTCAAAAGACGTAACACTTCTCCTTTCGTACGACACTATATATTATGCAGGAGTTTTCTTTCTGTTGGCATACAATAAACTATTTATTATTATTAAATGGAGATATCATTTCGAGGGATGGATATTACGGGGGGATGGCACTAGTGATTTCGTTTCCAAGTCATGTCTATTTTTTCGTATTTCTCACAGAAGTCGTAGCCTGAATCACTGATTTTCTTTATTACTTATACACAATACCAATAGATAGCAATCATTTGGGAAAAAAAAGTGTAATTTTTTCTCAATACGGGGCCTGTCTTGGAAAATAGCTCTCATGTATGGGGCTCGGCAACGAAACATTTATTGAAGCTTCTTGATTCTATTCAGAGAAAGGCAATCCGTCTTGTTGATGATTCTATGCTTACAGACTCGTTCACTCTGTTGGATCATCATAGAATTGTTGGAGACTTGTCTCTCTTTTATAGATATTTTCACAGTCGCTGTTCTTCTCAATTGACGTCAATCGTTTCAAGCTTGGGAGTATCAATACGCATGACCCGACGAATACAGAATGTGAGCTTGGAGACCTATCGAACCTCTCCTACCGAAGGGTGTTTTTTTCATTAGAACAGCTGAACTTTGGAACTCCTTGCCAGGAGAGGTTTGAAAATTTAAAAAATTTAGTTAACGTTATTCATATCTCCTATGCCTTGATTCACACGATGTTCTTTGAACATTACAGGGTACCCCTCTCGTGTGAATCTGTATATATAAGAATAATGCTATCACTAATACTCCACCTGAATTCAGCATACTCACGAACTACCAAGGATTTGCGCATCCGCTGAGGAGATCTATTGCATAACTGATCTCTAGCCTACTATTCAGCAAAAGGAACTTTCAACACCTCATCAATTTCCTGGAAGGCTATTTCTCTATTACGCAATCAAAATACTCTTCTTCGATGTTCATTTCTTCGCCACAATTCACTGTTATTGGTGTGTTTGTCGATTTACATCCTTCCACTTGAAAACATTTCAGCCTCTGGCTGGCTCGAGAACATCCCATTTTCAGTATTTCGATATTTACGAAAAGAACATGTTTCAATTCTTTCAACTCTATTATACTGAATTCTCATTTGAATTTGAGTTTGACTCTATTTGAATTTTCCTGTTAAAATGATGTCATCTATAAGAAGTAACAAGAATACATCGAAATTTTTATTTCTGTTCAAATACAAACATTTACCACATATCGATCTTTCCATCTCGATAGTTGATAGAAATTTCATATATGAATTCTCAAAGTTCGCTAACGAGTTTTTTTCCTTTATCAAATCCATTAGGATGTTGTCTATATAATGTTACGATATCTCCTAACGCCAACCCTGTCGCTAGTAAACACAGAGTAATATGAGGGGTCGAAGAAAGTACATAATCGACTAGGAGATCCCGCCGCGCGTAGAAAATTCGAGACACATCATCGAGACCTCTCTGGAAGATTCTCCATAGGTGTAAGCAAGTATAAATACGGAGACGATTCGAGGTTTTATTAGAGAGTTTTAGAACAAAGCGTTGAATAGTTTGGCTGAGCAGTTTGAGTGATTGTATTGTGTTGTGATTAAGAGTTGTAACAAATGCAGTTAAGTGTTATTTGGGGTTTCAATGAACGAACCTAAGGATATAGGTAACAATGATTATCTTGTAAGTAAGCCATGTGAAAAAGCAGTTTGCACATCCTTCGATCAGCGAAGAGTTTTCTTTTATTTTCAACTCAAAGAGAGTCCCCACTATTGTTAGTCGGATTACACGAGAGTAAGTTTCAGTATAATCATATCCTTTATTTTTGAAGCGGCCTCAAATGACCAATCGTACTTTATTACTCTCGATGTCACCGTTCCCGTCTCTCTTCACTTCGAAAATTTAGTTATTTCATTTCGCCAACAGTTCAGATTGCATCAGCCTGAAGGTGTTCCATTTCTTCCTCGATTGTTCTGTACCACATTTCTTTGTCATGTCTTGTATCCTTCAAATTCTTGGGTCAAATATTTTCCGAGAACTTTTCTGCACAACATAGTTGTCCCTTCTGCCCCTTAATTTTCATGAGTTGGAACTTATTAACATTCTCTCTCTTCAAAGGTTTCTGCTCCACCTGTATAGACATTTTCGGATGAATTGGCACTCAAATTCATCTCTTATTGATACCGAGTCTTAGGAAAGTATCAGACTCCTATGTGAATTTTGATTCTTCAAAAACACATCTTTGCCATAATAGACTTTCCTTTCGTCGGGATTCCATAGCTCTTATAATCATTCGAGTGATATCCGATCAATATATATTTCGATGATTTGGTTTCAGATTTGTTGATGTTCAGCTCTTTCGAAACACAAACTACTCAACCGAATATTTTCAGTTTTTGAATATTAAATTTTATAATATAGCAACGATTTGAGATGGACTGCAGGACACGTCCATCCTAGAATGTTTCATCCATCTTTGAATTGAGTAACATTTATCTCAATTTTACTCTTATCGTACGATTCATTCGGTACAACACTTAATTTTGCTGTGGTGTGTATCTTCTTGTGAACTCGGACTGGTCACCATTACTCTAGAAATGTTCCTGAGTTCCTCTAATCGTTTATGCTGACTCTGATCGGGCTGTATATGAAGACAAAAAATCCACGAACTGATACTAATTTTGAATATACGATTCTACAAGAGAATACAGTTGCATTATCATCAACAGAAGCTGAATAAATATTTTAGGCAAATGCATCAAGCAAAATAGTTTGGATAAAAAAACCCATTTTTTTGACTTGGATATAAAATTGAAGGAATCTTTATAATTTTTGAAGACAATCAGGCTTTTATTCACTATTTACGAAAATGGGTGCACCGTTTCTTCAAACATATTGATTGATGTCAAAAAATAACTGTGTGCGAGATCTCTCCACTAACAATGAAATTGACGTCAAATATGTAGTATCTGAGGGGCAGAAAGCAGATATCCTGATTAGTCATTAGCAATGGATACATTTATGAGAATGCGCCTTGGGAGTTCGGGATTCTGTCTCATCAACATTCCATTTCATTTTTTATTTGATCTGGTTCACAGGCTTGAACATATTTCCATTCTCAAATGAGATTTTATGAATCTTGTGTTCGTTGATATCAGAAATATTGCTTGACTTCTTCGATACCCTGCTATATTTTTTTTCAATTGAGCCAACAATTTTTCCCGAGATATGAAAAATTCCGTTATTTGAGTGATCACCATTCCATTTTTCAAAACGGAATTTTTATGCTGCATATTTTGGATTCGAAACATGTGAATTTGTCTTGAATAATATCGATATAATTGTATGGATAGCCCAAAGATACAAACTCAAAGCAACTGCACCTGAGCAGTAAACTCAATCGTTCATAGTGATTGTATAATGCTGCATAAAAATGAATCTAATAAGTACAAATTTGAATAATTATGTTTCGAACCCGTGGAGGGATTTCGTGGTATATAATTAATTCAAATAAAGAAGTGGTTAAATCATTTTCACCCAACACATTAGAGTGTATATACACCAACCGAACTAGTAGTTCTATGTGTTTCCTAACAGTGACAATAGCAAATACACTACTGAAAAAATCACAAGTCTCCCTACAGATTCTAAATCAGTAATATATATATATATATATATATATAAAATAATACACATACATTGAACACATGTATGATACAATAATTGAAAGACACATCACAGTATTAAAAAAAAAGCCGATGCAAAAAAATACTAAGAGTTAATAATAATAATACTGATAATGATAATATATTTCATTGAACGGATTCACACAAGTTTTTCGAGGACAGATACGAATAAAAAAACCTAACATTATCGGAAATATATATCAGAAGGTAGAATTGAAGTTAAGATCTTGTCACATTAATACGCAATCAGACCCTGCCCCTTTATAAAACCGATGAGAAATGATTTTGTGCATATATATATATATATATATAACCACTGAATAGTGGGGTGTTTCAGCAAGTAAAGGAGTACTCTTTTAAGTTAGTCCAAGCTTTCGGAAAATTTTATTTCCATCATCAGGGAAACTAAAATAATATATAAAAAGTTGTGAAGTAATTCTAAAATATTAATAGCTAATGACTTACATCTTATTTGAGGATGGTTACATTGATGTTAGAGATGAAATGATGGTACATTGTTGACGATGAAACATGATACATAATTAAAACTTGATTAAAAATTCTTTCAGTTAAAATCTAGACGTTACTCTCACGTGAGCTTGTCAGTTATACTAATTGAAATTTGAAGTTTGAAGTATGACATTGATTTGAATTTTGAAATATGAAGTTGACAAATTGAGTTGTGGCTGAGGGCCTGGGTTGTCAGTGTGTTACCAACTGAATTCTAGTTACTAATTTGATACAATTTAAATTGAAATATTACTAAATTGTGGCTACCTTGGATTTTGATTATGCAATTGAATTCCTGAAACTAATTTTGCTATTTCAGTAATTCAATTGCATAATCAAAATCCAAGGTAGCCACAATTTAGTAATATTTCAATTTAAATTGTATCAAATTAGTAACTAGAATTCAGTTGGTAACACACTGACAACCCAGGCCCTCAGCCACAACTCAATTTGTCAACTTCATATTTCAAAATTCAAATCAATGTCATACTTCAAACTTCAAATTTCAATTAGTATAACTGACAAGCTCACGTGAGAGTAACGTCTAGATTTTAACTGAAAGAATTTTTAATCAAGTTTTAATTATGTATCATGTTTCATCGTCAACAATGTACCATCATTTCATCTCTAACATCAATGTAACCATCCTCAAATAAGATGTAAGTCATTAGCTATTAATATTTTAGAATTACTTTACAACTTTTTATATATTATTGCAGTTTCCCTGATGATGGAAATAAAATATATATATATATATATATATATATATATATATATATATATATATATATATATATATATATATATATATATATTGATGTTTTCATGGATCTTCGATATGCTAGATGAATTTTCTGGGTTTTTTATCCGTTAGGTATCTTCTGATTCGTTCGACGTTTCGAATTCCATTTTGAATTCATTCTCAAGAACTGTGAGACGAATATCTGTCCATACCGTCCTGGTCAATCACTCCCCTTACGAAGTAACCAAGCAAGAGTAAGCAAAGACTTCAACTGTCTGTTCTCCATGGAAACTGGTATTTATAATGATTCTCTCCAGTTATTATCCGACTAGGTCCGATATTATTGATGATTATATCGTCAGCCGCTCTCTAAGGTTGTATCCTGCCCATCCAGGTATTATGTAGAAATTGATGTTTTCACGGATCTTCGATATGCTAGATGAATTTTTTGGGTTTTTTATCCGTTAGGTATCTTCTGATTCGTTCGACGTTTCGGATTCCATTTTGAATTCATTCTCAAGAACTGTGAGACGAATATCTGTCCATATCGTCCTGGTCAATCACTCCCCTTACGAAGTAACCAAGCAAGAGTAAGCAAAGACTTCAATTGTCTGTTCTCCATGGAAACTGGTATTTATAATGATTCTCTCCAGTTATTATCCGACTAGGTCCGATATTATTGATGATTATATCGTCAGCCGCTCTCTAAGGTTGTATCCTGCCCATCCAGGTATTATGTAGAAATTGATGTTTTCACGGATCTTCGATATGCTAGATGAATTTTCTGGGTTTAGAGAGCGGCTGACGATATAATCATCAATAATATCGGACCTAGTCGGATAATAACTGGAGAGAATCATTATAAATACCAGTTTACATGGAGAACAGACAATGAGGAACCGGAATTAAAAAAATGTCCCTTTTTTTTATTTTATCTGATAGAGCATGAAAATCTGTTCACAAAAATACCCTTTTGACTTCGATCCTTCCACTATTTTTTTAAAAACCTCTACTATGTAACGAAAAATATCAAATGATGACGTCAGCATTAACTCATTCATAAATGCTCTCCATCTCCTTCTAGTTACGATAAAATACTACGAAATACTATAAAATATTTAGATTAACTACGGTGAGTTGGCAATACGAGATTAATTTGACAGCAGCTAAATTCACATCATTCAAAATATATGCATTCAAAGCATATATATATTAATACCAATATGAGTAATACCTGATAAGAGCTAATGTTAACTAAGTGAAGCCGAGTTATATCTCTGTTGCAGTCCCACCATCCGGTTTCTTTCATTTTTTGCGCATGCGCGATTTTTAACGTCATATGACAATTTCATTTTTTTGGATATGTTATTTTAATGTCAAAAAAAAACAAACAAGATTATGAAGATTTCAAGAATATTGAATATATCTACGAATGTAGCAGTACGGAAAATTCAA